>JANHZU010004371.1:402688-415233 GCA_032468055.1 Acrochordus granulatus
CAAATCAAACCTGATTGCTCTTTGGAGGGACAGATATTGAAGCTGAAGCTCAAGTACGTTGGCCACATAATGCGCAGAGAGGACTCATTAGAAACGACTGTGATGCTGGGAAGGATTGAAGGGAAGAGGAGAAGGGGATGGCAGAGGATGGGATGGATAGATAGCATCATCAGTGTGATGGTCATGGGCTTGGGCAGACTCTGGGAGATCGTGCAGGACAGGGAGGCCTGGCGTGCTGCAGTCCATGGATCCTGAAGAGTCAGACATGACTGTGCAACTGAAGAACAACAATTAGAGGATTTTATCATTTCTTTCCCTAACATAGGTAGGAATTACATATCTGATTCAGTGTGAGAAAAAAGGACAGAGGGAAATTCTTTTACAAAAAGGTTTCCTTTTGCTTGGTGGAGAATATACATTTTCCTACTCCAGCATAATTGTTCTGAAGAACAAATGGGTGTGAATCAATGTAAGGAAAAATAGCTATTCATTTGAAATACATGTGGGGGAGTGTTTCCTTTTTTGCAAAATCAGTGTACTGTACATGCTTTGTAGAGTTCTTGGAAGTATACAGTATGCATTACCTCTAGCCATTTATAATTTGATTTTACAGTGCCACTTGACATGTTCTATAGGCTATACAATTGAGAGATGTGTGAAAGAACTTTGTGAAACATTTATGCATATTGGTTAGCAATCTCATATTTCTTCAATTCCGTTGTTCTGAGAATGAGCCCCATTTAATTCAGAAAGTTCTTTTTTGAATAAATATGCACAAAAATATCCTTCCTTCGTTCCTCCCTCCCTCCTTCCCTCATACTCATCTTTATTTTTCTAATATGAATCAGTATCTAAATTCTTTGAATGTGTAACCAGATTGAATTGGTATACACATTTCCTAAAAGAAAAAAATCATACATTGTAATTCTGAACTTTAAGCTTGGGCTTATTGTATTTCAGAAAACGGAAGATAAAACATAAAGAAGCTTCAGAGCAGATTCCAGGATTACTTTTTTTTTTCTTTTTCTCATTAGATATACATTTTCTGTGTATGTCAATGTATTCTCATTTTCATTTGACATGGAAAATTGGTGTTGTAGTAAAAAGAAGATGGCATTAATTAAGGCAACTAAATTACTCTCTCAAATCCATTTTTCTAAGGGAAATAAACTGTCAACTCTGCCATAACATTTAGTGGCAAAGTATGTTGATCAGGTGTCTAAGGGATAGCAACTGTCGTGAGAAGCAAAGCCACTGGAACTACTACCGGAAGAAAGTAACACATCAACAGTCATCTTATTCAGAGGACATAGCCTTGGTCTTACTCAATGAACTATTGCTTTAATAGGACTGTTCACATTACTTCATTGTTTTTACCTAATTAACATGCATATCCAATCAAATGTATGACTCCGTATCCAATCTGTTATTTGGATGAACCCATTGTAAGTAATTTGCACATATTTACAAAATGGGATTGCCATCCTCTCCCTCTTTAGGTTAGCTTCTGCTGCCTCCAACATCATAATAAATGTGTGCTTCAGTTAACTCATATATTTGATCCCTGTTATTAAACAACTCTCTGGAGAAATATCTCCTACAGTACATTGTATGTATGTATATATGAATGAATGATGGAATCTGAATTGACGGGACGGAGGAAAAAAGAACAGTCAAAGGTAGTGCTGTGTAAAGGCATTGACTTTCACCTGTAGAAATAATATGTTTCTAGTTGGCAACAAATATTTCAATAATATCTATCCTGCAGTTTATGATGTAATTTTCTTGTAGCTTAATGTAATATTCAGTCAATCCTCCATCTATATACTTTTTGTTATCTGCCCAGGAAATAATTGTTTCTGTTTCTTGTATTTTGCTTTTTTTTTTTTCAGTCGTGAGTTGCTGAGATTTGTTTTAAGAATCTAGCACTGAACATTTCCATCTTTATTTCCTCATCCTTTTTTGCTCCTTAGTCTTAAAAGAACTGTTTATTTTACCAAAAGAGCAAGTATAATATTTGAAAGTAGTTAAATGTCTATTAATATTCTCATTAATCCAGGTCATGATAAGTAGTAAAAATTGAAATTTTTTGCACAGTTTCTTAAAAAGGCAATTGGACTTTAATTACAAGATGTTATTGGAGACATTTCGCCTTCTATCTGGAAGGCTTTTTAGTCCATCTAAAAATGAAAAACAATGGTCAGGAAATATGTACATTTCTAAAAGGGGGGTGGGAGAAGATGAGAAAACATAGCAAGGTTACACACAGCCAGTTTAAATAGGGTGTTAAATTTCTAACAGAAGCTAGGGGCTTTTGCAATTTTTACTACTGAAAGTAGGTAAATTAAGTTCAGCAACATGCATTATTGTGCTGTATAAGACTGTGCAAAGCATTTGGAAGATGTTGTTTGCAACAAACAAGGATACAAAAACTTCTCCTTGAAATGTCAAAGCAACTGCATCTGATGCCACTTCCAACAATGTCCACATTCATGTGTTTCCACACAGCCACTGTTCTTTGTTTCTTCTCCACCAAATGGTTTGCCACTGCCATCATCCAAGACATTTAACCTCTCAATATAATCTACAGTCCTGGAAGTTTTCCTGGAAATTTGCCATTTAAGAACTAACCTTGCTAATATCAGCTAAAGTGGAGTTTAATCAAGTCAGTTTAGTCAAATTAAGTTATAGATGAATTCAAGAACCCCCAATCAACACTTTTTCTCTGAGCTAACAATTCTTCAACAAAAGATAACAGTATGCAAATGATGAGTCTACTTTTAAAGTTTTATCCATTAAATTACTATATTGACATCCTGCCTTTCCATTAAGATAGGAATGAACAACATGTAACAGGAACTCCTGCCCCAGGAGAACCACACTTCTCTCACCTCTTCCAGAGACTTCTCTACTGAGTATTATCTTCATCATAATATTGTGAAATAGATACAGTGAAGACCTAGTGACTGCCCAGTAGTCCTAGTGACTGTTCTAGTCCACTCTACCACAAAGGTTTTAACAAGTAGGGCATCTCCTTATAAGCCTCAAAGCTTTGGGATGATGTGCAGCCTTGTGGAACACAATGGTGGCCCTTCTCCATTTCCCTTTCTCCAAAATGTAAGTAATTTTATTTCGGTTGAGAGGAGAATAGTAAAAACAGAAATATAATACTGCATTATATTGTATAGAAACTAAATGGAAATGCCTGCAGATGTACAACACCATGAAGCTGAGAGTCAGATTTTTTTCAGGGATCAGACAGTGGTAAAAAGGGATGTGAAATATTGTTGTTATTAAACTCAAGCAAACATATGTCACACATCTGGATTCAATCTTTGTTAGACTTATTACTGAGTTCTATTTTTTCCAAAATGTCGCAACTCTTGAAACACAATTTTGCTTTTCCTGGATATTTCACTGGACTGCCCACTTTGAAAAAAAACACGAAGTTCAGCTATATGCATTGCTTAGCTTTTAATTTTTAGCAAGCAATATTTTTTTCTTTGGAAATCACTTAGAATATTATTATTTTGTTTCTTCATAACTAGCCTTTTTCTCCCTTCCGGTCTTTTAGTGTAATCTCTTCTGAACATTAAGACATTATTTCCTGTTGCTTCCACTCTCTTCTATAAGCCTTGGTCAGGCTGCTGTGAGAAATGCCCTTCTGAATTTTCGGGTTTCCTCTTGGGGGCTTCAGGAAAAGCAAAAGATACCCAAATGTCACCCTTACAGCAATTATTTCCAACATAGCTATTGTAGAATACTTATGCGTATCCACAAGAGGATAAAAGAGGGTAATGTTTTACATAATGTGTGGATGGATAGATAGATAGATAGATAGATAGATAGAAAGATAGATAGATAGATAGATAGATTAGACAGGCAGGCAGGCAGGCAGGTAGGTAGGTAGGTAGGTAAATTATTGAGAGATGAAGAATACAGTGTGACTAAAAAGAGGATGTGTGCAATGTTAGTGGGGAAGACATGATCAGATGACCTGAGTGCCTATTCAGACTGACTTCCCAGCATTTTCCCTTTGTTTTTTCTCTGTGAATTAGATTTGATTACCAACCTTTCATGATCTGACAATATTCTAAAACAGTTCTTGGATGGCTTTTAAAAATAAAGTGGTCCTCTGTAATTAAGCCACTTGTCTACTTTTTATGTGGTCCTTCCAAAAACATAAGTTTTCCACACTTCTGTTTATTTATTAAATTTATATGCAACCCATCTCACTGTCCTGAGTGATCCGGGGAGCTTAATTTATTAGTAATTTTGGGTTCAAACATCCTGTGTCTCTGTGTAGAGGCTGTATAATTAGGTGTGGGAAATGCAGCTGGTTCTTAGGTCTTTTTTGGAAAAAAAAATGTCTTTATATAGAAATAGATCACTGGCCTGACCTAACTTATCTGGCAATTTTTAAACTCCTTAACATTCATTTGGAAGTAATCGATAGTAAATATAAATCTAACCCAATTGTATACATTATACATTGTATACATTCTTGGAGTGAGGTGTGTGTGTGAAGGAAAGCATTTGGGGATGTATACCTGATAACAGAGATCAGCTAAAAAGAAAAACAGCTAGAGAAACAGAAAATTGGAATATAACTCCTATTACTGGAGTAGGTAACTTTAACTTTAATTAAACTCCAGGATCAAGTTGAATCACAAAGTCATTTATTTTATTAATCAAATTTGTATAGCTACCCATCTCTAGGTGGCATACAACAATCAATAAAACAATAGATACAATAAAAATACATAAAAATCCACATTAAAAGACAAATATTATAAAAACAAATAGACATTTTTATTTCACTTTATTCATTAAGCCTCCCATAGATCAAGAAAATTGTATTTCCTTGTTAGGCACAGTGAATCATGGCCAGGAATATCTAGATTCAAATCTCCATTTAGCCTTAGACATTAATCCTGTTCATTGATTTAATTATACTTTATTATATTAACACATGGCCACATTCCTTCAAGACACTAAGTCATAAATTATGGTTTGTATAAACCACAATGTTTGAATTCACAAAACACACTATGTCAGAACCCAACCACCTTTGTGTTGTGTTAGAGCAAAATATGAGCCAGGCCACCATCTCTTAAATTCCCTCAAATAATTATTTTGAGTATAAATTAGAACAAGTGGGACAGATTAATATGCCATAATACATATTCACAGCTTATTGGTGGCATCAGTCATGTGTCTCCCGACTCACAGATTAAGCAGGATATTCAGGTATGTGGAAAGTGGGAGAGGTTTCAGCTCCACCTAGAGATTCCTGAAGTCTTCCTCACTTCAACCCATCTAAGTAGCATTATCAGCATATATATTTACTATACCTTACATTAGGATGAACAACCAGAACTTCTAAGGTTGTATCCAGCTTTCAAAATTTTGGGAGACCTCCAGAGCCCCTTATTTTCCAATGACACCAGGCATTCATTTTCACTGTGACAGAAGGGAAATTGCTTGTATTTATTCTGGTGTAGTCCTCCCCCTAACATAGTCAGATGCAGGTACAAAAGGGTTGTGCACCCCTAACTGCTATCTCTGAAGCTGCTTGACTGTAAGACTAATTCCTAAAATAAAACAATAAAATAAACCGCATAAAGAAAAGTAGGCCTAGTCTAAAGGATTCAATTTTCAAGATTTTATGTAGGAATTTTTCTTCAAGTACAGAACATAAATATTTAGCAATGTGCAACCATGCTTCTTTATGAAGGAATGATTCAAATAAGACAAAATGCTTTTTGAATTATAAACTGAACTCGTTAATTTTTATGTTCTCCCACCAAAATGAATCTACAGACAAGAATACTTGTTTATACTGTTCAGATGGCTTTTTAAAAAAAAGCTCCTAAACCACAAAGCCCAAGTAGTGACGGAAGTAAATGTGATAAGTATGAGAATAGTTGTATTCGTGCCATCGTCAGTTTCTGTGGGCTGTTGTTTTTCAGTTGTTCTTGTGCTTCTGACTTGTTCAATGGGCATCATTTTGCCAAGACGGTCTTAGAAACTGCAGAGTTCTAGTAATCTCATGTTTGTGACATCAAGGATAGGACCTCACCACCTTCTCTTCTGTCATCTCTTTTTCTATTACCTTCATTGGGCTCTTCGGTGACTCTGGCCTTTCCTTTGTTGTTTTTCTTCTTAGCGTGTGCTGTGCTTTATCGCGTGGCCCACTTGTTTTGCAGCTGGATCTCATGTTTGCCTTCTTAAAAGTTTACCAATGTACGTACGATGCAAGGTTTGGTTTTTCAGCTAGACTGTTGCAGAATTTGACCCTATTTGAGCTGAAAGGGAGCGAGTGGCCCCTGGTCATCCAGCTGGCCTTCGTATGTAAGAAAGGGCTACAAGCCAGATCTCCTAATCCCAGACGGTTATCTCATTACATTCCACTCGTTCTCACTCCCTTTTATCATCAAAATACTTAACTTTAGCTTTGTTAATTGGGCATCCAATGAAGATTTTGTTCTAGCGTTGGTCTTTGCCGATTGTCTTTGTCCATTCCAATATATGTCAACAATTTTCTCCAGCACTTTTCAAAGGCATTTTTTTTGTTCATTCTGATAATCCAGCTCTCATAGCCATGTTACAGATATGAAAACCATAATCTTGGGAATATGTATCCCTATCATCAGTTGGTAATTCAATATTTCACCTACTTCTGTCACAGATTTTTTTTAACAAGTAGATGTCAATATCCTGTGATTTTTTTTTGAGCTTAGGAAAACAAAGTTTGCTATACTCCACCTTTTTGCATTGGATTAGCATTACCCATTCATACAGCCTTAGTTCTGCGGTTTGTTTTAAAAATGGGCAGTGAGCCAGCTCTCTTCTTTCAGCTCCACTCTCCTGAAGTCTTCCTCACATCAACCCATCTAAGTAGCATTATCAGCATATCAGGCTGTTCTCTGATTTAAATTCTAATTTCTATTTCTTATTGTATATTTTGCATCTAAGTTAAATAATGAGCCAGTGGACAACATCACACACTACTTTTATCTGTTTTGAACAATTCAGTTCTCCACATTCCACTCTTCTCAGAATTTTTCAACAGATGAAGTACCCTGGTTTACCCATATTATCCACAATTGTGGTAGTCTATACTGTTAAAAGCCTGTATACAATCTATTAATGAAAACTGTGGGATGTAATGATAGTTTAATACAAATTTTACTGACATGGCTCTTTCTAGATGTAGTATATTGGACTGAAATTCACATGATTCCAGCTAATATGGAGCATCTAAGATGCCAGCTTAATTAAAGCTGAAACAATCTTAAAATATTTTGTTCAAATTATAGGATAATACAGGAGCTTAATTAAAATACATACCTGGTAACTTCACATCTACTCTTCTGTCTATTCCTCCCATCATTTCAGATCTAGTCTGTTTACCGAAAGTAAACATTAAATTTGCCAAATAACAAGGTATTAAAATTTGCCAAATAACAAGGTGCGATGAACATACAATATATTTTTAAAAGATTTTTACCACAGCAGCCTAAAAATCCATTATTGGAATTTGTCTTGCTACTTCAGGCCAGTTTTGAAAGATAAAAGAACAGCAAAACCTCTGTCATTTAACGGAAGAATGATTGCAAGAAGTATCACACTCACCATCCTAATAGCTGTGAACATCATTGCCCAATCATGCCATTAGATTTTATATGTATAAAACAGACAAAAGCAGCTTTTATTTTCTAGTTCTTTGTTTTTAAACAAGTTAAAATTATTTGTATTTCTATAAACATCTGTGATATAACTCAGCTATAATATTTCAGGGCTCAGGAACTCAAGTTTCAAAATCTACCACAGTTAAATGAGATCCTTGTTTAGATGGATAGTCATCAGGACTTTCCTTAGACTTAATATCTTTTCAGCAGTGTGATGTGCTTGATAATTATACTTATTTAAAAGTAAGCGACTATGATGATGCATTGCATGAAAAAACAAAAGCAATGAAGCAATCCAAAGGTCCAAGGGAGACAGTGGTTTGAGAAATGGCATGACAAGGTTCCCCTACATTCTCTCCAGTAGTTAAAAAAAAGATTGGTCCATTCACAATATTCTAGTAAGTTATTGTTATTAAACTACTCTATTATTTCGACTGTAGGCTGTATGGCATATTCTTCCGTTTATTTCATCAATGGTTCGTCTATCATAAAAGGGTATAGTGATTAGAAGTTACTAGAGAACCATTTTAAGCAAAATTCACAATGATTTCCATCTGACAAAATGATTCTATCATAGAGAAGTTATCACTCCAGACGATCACCTATCTTCAGAGGCAACCCAACTGTCTCCCTCCCCCAATTTCAAGCAAAATCGTATGAGGCAACAGAGTATCCTGTTTACCCAAGACATGAGAAGATGCTTTAGTTGATCAGTAGCAACCTGGTATTTAGTCAAGAAATGACAAAAAAGAAGCCAGGCATGGCGAGTTACCCTAGAAACCTCCACAGAACAAATACAGTTCTAGTTTAGTAACTTTCTGAGAAGCTACTTTTTCCTCATCTATCCTTCACACAGTTTATTATTTCTTTTTGGTCAAATTCAGAAATAGGTTTTAAATGATTATACATTTATTTTGGGGAGTGGAAATCCTCATGAGAAGAGACCAACATTCAGTGGACAATGAATTAGTTTTAGGACAGAACTAAGAAAATGTAAACTCCTTACAAGTTTTCTTGGGGGAAGGGGGCCTCTTCCTAGTTTGAGGAAACACCCGTATCTTGTTTTACTAATTAACATTCTGCTTGCCTTATCACCAAAGAAGAGGATGGGATCACAAACAAACTTTGATCTTTGTGTTTCCTATGTAAGGAAGCTGGACTTACTCAAGTATCAAAAGTTGATGGTTACTCATAAAAGTCCTATAAGGAGCAATACTATTCTTAGGTACATATGTAAATACACAGCCCTTACTTCAATCACCATACCCATACTGGGACTGTCTGTTATTAAGCCTATTTTTCAGGTAGGGAGAATGAGTTTGGTATGCTGACTGTATCTACTTCAAATTTCCCCAATCCCAGTTACTTCATGAATTTGATGAGATTTGCTGATCCATATCGTTTAAAATAGAGGCCCGATGACGCAAGTGATTAAGAGATCAGCCTGCCAGCTGGAAGGTCAGCGGCCCGAGTTCAAGACCTGGCATTGCCATGCAGCAGGGTAAGCTCCTGCTGCTCGACCTCAGCTCCTGCCAACCTAGCAGTTTGGAAGCACGCAAATGTGAGTAGATAAATAGGCACCGCCTACTCCGGGGGGAAAGGTAAGTGTGTCTGTGCGCTTATGGTGTCTCATCATGCCAGCCACATGATCATGGAAGCGTCCTCAGATGAACATTGGCTCTTCAGCTTGGAAACAGGGATGAGCATCACACACTAGAGTTGGTCACAACTGGCAAGGAAACCCTTACCTTTATCCTTTAAAATATATTTTCATCTACTTAGATAATTGGAACTGACAGCTGAAGGCTCTAGATAAAAATGAATGTTTCCGTACTGGAACAGGGTGTTCAAATAATTTATTATCTGTTTTCAAATTCTTATGGTACAGCACATTACTGTCTCAGAGCTAATGAGCAGTTCTGCCTTCAAATTTTTTTGAAGCTTGTCTCTAATTTTGTGTCCAATCAAGCAATTGCATTGTTATTGTCAGCACTCATGACTATAACTATAAACTGCTGGATGGATAAGAACATTTTTGTATGCCCAAAATGTTATTGAAAATTAGACTTCCTTGTCATATGCTCTTGTCATATGCTCATAACAAACAAGAACAATTGTGTGCCCATCAAGATACAACATTTTATTTCTTTGATGCATAATAGTTACAAAGATATAGCTTCATTAAACAGGTGAACACTGATCAGTTTTGACAAAATCAGAGTTTCCTCCTCCCACCCTATTGTAGTAAGCTATTTCTGTGGTCTTTGCTGTTTGCAATATTAAGCTCTTCTGTGACACATAGCTATTTTTCTCTAACATAATGTGAGACCTCTCAGTGAGTCCAAAATATCCTTGAAGTTTTCAGAACAAGTGTAATTTTTAGGTTGCACATAAGTGAGTAACAACATCTCAAATAAGACAGGCTTCTAGAGCACTAATTGACTGCTTAATTTTCTCCTCCACAAATAGCTAGAAGTGCTTTGCAGTAATCTCCTGAAGTATCCTTCTGCAATAAAGAAAATAAAGTGACAAAATGAAGTTCAGAAAATACATCCAAATCATCCAGTATGCAAAAATACAAACAAAATTGCTAACTGAGCACTCACTGTACAGATCTTAAACTGGTTCAACAAGTAATGCTATGTATCAAAGCATCATGAGAACTGTAGTTCTATTGGGAACTCAATCTTACCATTCTTAATAATTAATATAATTATTTCAGAAAAGGCACTGCTGTTAAACTTATATTAAAACTATGCATCTTTAAAACTTAACCTTCTTTACTTTACGCCCTCCAGGTGTGTGGGATTACTGTTTCTACCTGCATTACCAACATTGAGAGGATCAGATCAGAGCAGTTATCCTTAGCATAGTTCTTCAAACTTGGCAACTTTAAGATATGTGGGCTTCCCGTATTTCCCCAGCCAGGATGGGAATTCTGGGAGTTGAAGTCCACACAGTTGCCAAGTTTGAAAAACACTGCTTAAGTATTTCTTAAGAAAGGTAAACTAAGCATGTCCTCTCCAACAGTATATTCCTAAAAAAATCTGATAGGAACTAGATCTGTTAAAAACTCCATATGAATTCAGGAAAGGAGAATGCACACTAGTGATGTCAGAACTGGCAAGCAAACTGATTGAGCAGCTACTATTCATATAGTTGGCCAATAAATGCACCAGTGTCAGAAACACACTTTAGAGCATTTATTTGTTTTTCCATCAACACAGGTCTCTATATGTGTGACACATTCTTACTGTCTCTATGGATTGATCTCTTTTTTTCTTTTCAATGTATGGAGGTTCTTTTTGTATTCTTGAATTTGATACCTACTTTGGTTGCCATAAGGCTAATTAGTCATATGAAAAAAATGAGGTGAATAATAAAGGTCAAAG
Organism: Acrochordus granulatus; assembly: GCA_032468055.1. Taxonomy (NCBI): domain Eukaryota; kingdom Metazoa; phylum Chordata; class Lepidosauria; order Squamata; family Acrochordidae; genus Acrochordus; species Acrochordus granulatus. Next base: position 413,775 of record JANHZU010004371.1, read on the forward strand.
CCCTCATGATACTCAAATAGGCAAAGTGGTGTTCACAAAACCTGAAAGTTTCTTTACCTCAATCATGTGATATAGAGACTTGTCATATATCTCCCAAAATTCACGCCGGATGTTGAGTAGATCAATTTCACTCCTTGAAACAATGATCCTGATGAGAGTTTGGTCATCTGTGCCAGTGCCCTGAAGAGATTAAAAATTCACCAGGTGTGTAAGAGGCAGGAAGTGGTGGACTTCCATTTACATTATTACTGCAAAATATTTTGAAGAGATGGCAACAACAATCATCACCTCGCTACAGGATACTTTTGCTCCTCCAGTTATAAAAAGCAGGCAACTGCTTCATACCTGCTTTGCAAAATAAATCTGAGTTCCCTTCATTGCGGGTATTGGGTCTCTATCACTGTATATAGCTCCCACTAGTCTGCTGAATCTTAGTAGTAAATGTGGGATGACTGAAAGGGGACTTTCAGAACTGAGCACAGCCTCATGACTGCACCTGACCTCTTGTAAAGTTTTCTCAAGGAATTCTCTTTATATAAGGGATAGACCATTTGAGCTAATTGGGCTTCCCAAAATGTCTCTGTTCATAGCATCACCTCCCTATAAATAAACCATTTCTGACCTCTTTAAATCTAGAAAAAAAAATCCAAAATATTTTGTTGCCGGTAACAACAAAGGGATGTTTGTTTTTACCTTCATGGACTTGTATAGCTTGTCAGCAAAGAAAGCTTGCTTGTTCTTAACACTTCGCACTTCAGAAAAAGAGGGAGAATAAAGAATAGAACATAAACTTATTGCCAGGAATCAGCCAAAACAAAAGTTGTTCTGCATGCAAAATATTCTGTCGCAGCCAACCTTGCTCAGAAAAGTTCAAAGTAAATGTGGTTATAGAAGACTTTTTATTTATTTTATTTAGCAGACAAAAGACGCAAGGAAGAAAAGGAAGAGAGAGAGAAAAAAATCTGCCCTTATAAAATCATGGGAGAGGATGAGAGCACTTTCCAAAGGAATTTGCTGCAGAAGAAACAAAATGGCTCTTTAAGGATTCACAACTTTATTATGAGTTAATGTAATATTTATTATTAGGCTTTCATACACCAGTCTACATTTCATCAAATGCATGAAGTAGTATTCTGAATTACAGCTGTGATTGGAACTGGGGAGAGGGAAAGGGAATGAGGGGCTGTAATCTGGAAAACTGAGGAAATGAGAAGCAAGAAATAGAGACTGTGATGACATCATTAACAGCGGCAATTCATAGAAGAACTGTTGATGATGATAAGGCTATCCTAATATATACAGTGGGGCAAAAAGTATTTAGTCAGCCACCAATTGTGCAAGTTCTCCCACTTAAAACGATGAGAGGCCTGTAATTGTCATCCTAGGTATACCTCAACTATGAGAGACAAAATGTGAAAACAAATCCAGACAATCACATTGTCTGATTCGGAAAGAATCT
>JANHZU010004371.1:415333-428867 GCA_032468055.1 Acrochordus granulatus
AGGCCTCTCTCATCTTTTTAAGTGGGAGAACTTGCACAATTGGTGGCTGACTAAATACTTTTTTGCCCCACTGTATCAAGGACAAGGATGGCCCTGTGGTCCATGGGGTTTTGAAGAGTTGGACATAACGTAGTGATTGAACAACAATATATATCAAATAATACGTGATTTGTAACATTTCTCTCTTTTTAAAAAAAACTTTTCATTCATTGAACTGCATCCCAGGTTTCCATCCATAAGGCACAGAAAGTTTTTGTGTTCAGATTTTCAGCTGGAAGGGTGTATATTCATTGCTATGTTGATGCCTCCTGTTAACAAACAGGAACAAAGAATTTAAAAAAATCCCCTCAATTCTGTGAATTGCAATAAGAGGGATAGTTGGGCAGCCACTTCCTGATCTGCAAGTATGCATGAATGAGGAAGTTGCAAGATGTCCTAGTTTTTTTTTTTTTGCATGGGCAGATGCCATTCTCTTGCCATTCTTCTTCAGTACTTGTCTAGCCGCTGGGTGCCACCAGACAGGACACGGAAGAGGCCAAAAAAGAAGTCCATTCCAGTTCAGGTGGTCAGTGGTGAAGAGAAGAGAGTGACAGGTGAGCTACCCGGTCCCCAAGTATACTTGATCATACTAAGGCTAGACAATTGGCTTGAAGAAAGACCTGGGCTAAAAAAGCCCAATACCTCTCACAAATGTCTGAAACTAAGATGTTTGATGGGCTGCTCAGTTTCAGTGTGGTTTCATGCACAGAAGTTCAGTCTGAGCTGGAAAGAATTTTGCCTGGCCACACTACTAGGCAATATGAAATACTCTTATCATGCATGACATTTTGCAGTATGTGTAGGATCAATGTTACTTTCAAAAACAGTCAACTTTCTAGCTTTGAAGTAGTACAGAAAAAGCTGAAAATAAGCAATCAGAAAAGTGTTGCATTTTGATTGCTGGCCTATATATCTTCTCCAGGGCAATTGGTTTTTCTTCCACTGCTACATAAAAATACTGCATTTGCATTCTCTCTCATACATTCATCCAATTTTGCCACATTTTAATGAAATATCACACTCCATATTTTTATAAGAAACTTAAGCCAGTTTGCTTCATCTGTGCAAATCACAGAAAATTGCTCAACTGTCGAAACGTTGCAACACCAACTTCACTCTGACAGGTTTTAGTAAAGTCTGCATTCCATATGAAAAGAAACCATGTACTTTTCATTTTATTCATATAAAACACATACCAATTGCTAAAAAGGCATCCTGGACATCTCCAGACATCCGTTTGTTGATGGCATGGGCCACATCATGATTTGTCAACTTAATGAACTCCTGGAACACTATAAGTATCAAAAGCAGAATTTAAGAAATCTTCATCTCCAATGCAAGACTGATTTAAAGATTATTTTATGAGTTTCACAGCTGGTAACAAGGCTAACATTAGGGGATACCATGGCAAGTTACTGAATTTATACAATTCACACATTTATTTATACAATTCACACATTAACAATTCACACAGTTACTGAATTTATACAATTCACACATTTACAAGGAAAGGTTCAGCTGATGAAATAAATTTTCTGCCTTTGAATTCTCATGTCTGTAAATGCTGTTTTTCTCAAGCAAAAGGAGATTTTTAAAATGTTCTTTAACAAGTTGATTATATCCGTCCCTTTTCTTTTAATCCCTTGAGGGATGCCACCAACACTTTCCCAAACATAAGGCTACCAGATCTGGGCTGCAAAAATCCAGAGGACCATTAGATGGCAATAAAAATAAAAGATATAGGAAACTAACTTTCTGATGACATTCAGTGGTTGTCTGATTTTTTTCGCAGCCTAGTTCTGGCAGCTCTACTTCAGATTACGACATGGCTTGAAAATATAAAATCAGTTACTTTGTGCTTATCCTGACTATAAACATACTATACATGTTGGAAGGAACAGTTTTGGGAGATGGTTAATGATGCTGGACTAGAAGCTGGAATACTGTGAATTCTAATCCTCCTTCAGGCATGAAAACTGGCTGGGTGGCTTTGGGCCAGTCCAAGACGTCATGTGTTTGTTGTAGGGAAAATAGGAGGCAGGAACATGATGTACATTGCTCTGCATTGTACAAATAAAGGAAAGATAAAACAACAACAATATATTCCCTATTGTCTTCCTACCTCTCCTGAGCTGGGGATAACTCTGTGTGCACAAGATGCTCAGGAAGCGTGTCTCAAGGGATGTTGAATCATCACCAGAAACATCAGACAGTTTCTGCAAAATCAACGGAGAATGATGGGTGGAAGAGAAGAACAACAAAGAATGGGATCTGGTAAATATCAATAATCTGTTTTGAAATAATTGGATCAGATGGTCATAATATTGTTAAGATACTACAAATCAATTTGTCCAATCCAATATCTTAACAAAATTCTTATGGTCCCTTTTAAATTCGTATGAATGACAGTATGTTATGCACTTACTGAGAAAGAATAAGACTCGGGGAGAGAAAGCATATACTGTACAAGTCTTTCATGGTGGACTTGGGCTAACAAGCATTTACACATCCCTGCAGTATACTCGTGGAGAATGAAACACACACATTTACAACAGTTGCAGTGTCCAATGGTCACATGATCACCAATTGCAAGCTTCACATCCAGCTTCTAACAAACAATGGAGAAGTGGCAGTACATTACAGTCATGTAAGCTGCACTTAAACTGTGGGTGATTTGCTTAAAGACTGAAGAGGAGCTGACATTGTAAGTCTGGCACAATGATGTGACATTTCACTTAACAATCATGTTGCCAGTCCAATTTGGAAATTAAGTTAGGACTACCTGTAATTCTAGACACACACACTTTTTCAATCATCTCAGACTGGGCAGGCAGATGAGCCCTGGCTATTGTACAATATCAGCAAGTGGGGAAGCAAATTAACATTGATTTTGAAAATATTATTGTGTGAGCCCAGAGAGCACACCATCAGCAACCAGACTGGAAATGGATCCTTTTTACCATTCCAAACAGGTCGCGTGCTTTTCATTCAAAAAATCTCTGAAATCTTTGGCATTCCTAGTTAAGGGACCTCAGATAATAGCTTTTAAAGATAAAACCTCTGGTTGGCTTTCTTGCCAGCCACAGCTGAAAAAACTTTCTCTCTTCCTTTCTCTCTCTCTCTCTCCCCACTAGTATTTCCAAGCAGACACAATAAAATTAAAGAAATAATAAATGGACTTTTGGTTCCTCTTTTCTCAATCTTGATTCTGCTTACTGTTCTTTCTCAGACCCTTCATCAAACTACCTTAACCTAAACTTTACACTCCGTGTATTAATTCTACCATTCCCTAAAACCTGTTGTATTTGTGGATCATCCCTCCCCAACCTGCATCTTGCAGAAGTGCTGAAATTGTCTCCAAGATTTTTTAGGAAACATAATTGGGAAAAGTGGTCTTAGATATTCAGAATATGTCAAGGAAAAATAAAGGGCAAGCACTCACCAGGGTTTCAGCAACCACCTGACAACACAAAGAAAGGGAGAGAGAGGGAGAGGAAGGTAACAAGGTCAGAGATGGTGTGGCACAGGCTCCTCCAGGGATTTCATAGATCTCAAGATGGGGCATTCTAAGATGTCAAGGTGACATTGGCACCAATATAGGCTGCCAAACTGTGGCAGCAAAAGGAGTCTTGTTGTCACTTCTCATTTAGATACTCTGATCAGCTGCAATTTTTCAACATAAAGGGGCTAATGATTTGCAAGTCCCTTAACTTTATTTTCAGCAGTGAGTGGAAATATTTAATGAAGAGCAGGGAGAGGGAGAGAGCATCTTCAAAGCAGCAGGGAAATAGAATGAACAGAACTCTGTAAAGAAAAATCTGACTGGACCACAGATGTGATTTTGCATTAATGGTTTCTGATTGCAGCATTTATTTTATAAAGTTCCTACAATCCAGCATTTTAGGAAACTGCTAGCAGTCATGTCCCAGGAATGCAGGGACCCCTCCTTGCCCCACAGGCAGTTCCAGGAATATTTCCAAGAGGGAGAAAGATGAAACAGCTGCAATATATGACATATTGTGCATATGTCACATGCATAACATGCCTATCCATTTTTACAATATGTTATTATTGATTTTTTTGTAACATTACTTTTTAAAAATATATTTGTGAACTTCAAAGTATACTACTTGCAGTTTTCCAACTGACCAAGTGGATTTTTTCCCAGACTTTCTGGATTGGCCAGGGATTACATCTGACAGTTTTGGCACACAAAATTGAGGCTCAATCAGTCTATTGCAGATCTTCTGTTCCATCTTAGAGTACTTACACAATTACCACCTTGACTTCAAATAGCCCCCAAATCCCCTAAGCCATTCTCATCATGGGCTGCTGATGCAAGAATGACCACTGCAAACAGTACTCCCTCTAGCAGACTAATGGAGAAATAGCAAGCCACTGACTCCTTGTTTCTGGGCAAGTTCTGCCTGCAAAAAGCCTTGATCCCCAAAAATCCAGGAACTGCAAGATGCTGCCAGTGCCCAGGGCACTGTAACTGGGACAGGGCAGTGGGAGTCTGACATTAACAGAGGGTCTTGCCTGTGGGGAAACAGCTTGCAAAAGAAAACTCAAACATCTTAAGAAGTTCAGCTGCTCAAGGAAGTTGGAAACAATGGACTATGGCACCACTTTATAGTAGTGTAGTTACACATTTTGTACAGTACCTTAGATTTTAGAAGGGTAAAGAAAAGCTGGATGTCTTTGGATTATGGCCCATCCAGGGAGGACACTAAATATCCTTCCCTTTAATAGTTACCCATTGTCCTTTTAGTATAGAAGGTGAGAATTTGTAGCCCAAACTCCCTGCATCCACAAAGCCCCAGCATTTAACTGAAGACACTAATTTTCCACTTGATGTTTTGTCACAGACAGAAGAGACAGGTCTCTATGTGGGGAAGGCAGGGATAGAAAGAAACTGCCAACAGTTTCCTGAATATGTGAAAAGGCGAAAGTATTTGTGGAGGCGCAGTGGCGTAGCAGCTTAATGATGCCAGTTTTGTCGACCAGAAATGGCTGGCACTCTGGCAGTTCGAGCTGCAGCACCGCATGACGGGGTGAGCTCCCATCACTCATCTCCAGCTCCTGCCCACCCAGCAGTTCAAAAGCATGTAAAAATGCAAGTACATGAATGGGTACCACTTTGGGGGGAGCTGGCCGGCAGTGACGGGAGCAGCGAGTTGGAGCTGGATTTGCCTATCTCGGGGGTGGAGCAGGAATTGCGGAGGATGCCCTGGATATGAACATCACCAGCAAGGGGGGTGGGGTTTGATACAATTGTAAAAAATTTCTAAAGCTTCTAAGCCGCCAAGAGTCTTCAGAGATTGGTGGCATGGAAATGTGTAAAATAAATAAATAAATAGATTTGTTCCCAACGGCTTTCAATAGGAAAGGAAAGCACAGGAAAAGAAAAATTCTTAAAGCAAAGAAATGTGGAAGATAACAAAATTAATTTTTGCAAAAAATATTACTTTTAGGTGAAGAAAAAAAGTCTTGAGAAAAATACTTCCAGCTTTAGCATGAAGTTATCACCACCATCAGCAGGTGGTGAAATCAGAGAGAATTTGGATTAGTAATCTGAAGTAGGACTCTATCCCCAACTTAAATACAGAAAGGTTCCCTATGATTTGCCTACAAAGTCTGTATTTGGGCTACCAGTCTTGCAACTCACTTTTTCCTTATATAGCTGCAGCAGTCACAAAGCATTGCTTCTTTCAAAACCATGCACAAGCCTGCATAAATACTAGAACACCCTCTCATGGAAAGAGTCCTAACTGCATCACTTCACATTATCCAAAATTCAGTTGGAAGTCTATAAATAAACATTCACTCTCCTCCAGGGATCTGGTATACATTAAAAATGGATGACTTAACCAATTTTAACATTATTTCAATACAAGTGTCCCTCAACATGGGATTACAAAAAATGATGAGTTGTTACTTTTTGGGAAATGAAAAGGCTTCAGCTAAAATCCACATTAAAATTTTACACGCATGAACTACCTGCACAATGCAACAGGCTTCACGCATGATGCTAAAGTAATGGTGTGGGCTTAGAGTAGAATTTCTCACCCTTGACAATTTTAAGATGTGTGGACTTCAACTCCTAGAATTTCCAGCCAGCCATCCTTATTGGGGAATGCTGGGAATGTGAGGTCCACACATCTTTAAAATTGCCAGGATTGAGAAACACTGGCTTAAAGTCTTGTTTAAAACAAAACAACTATGACTTACTTAATCAATCAAAGTCTAAATAAATCACAACTTAGCATGATATTTAAAAGAGGTGTAGTGGGGCAAGCAATTAAGATGATCAGCTTGCTGATTGGAAGGTCAGTGGCCCAAGTTTGAGACCCAGTGTTGCTGTGCAACAGAGTGAGCTCTACTGTCTGCCTCAGTTCCTGTCAACCTAGCAGTTTGAAAGCATGCAAATCCAAGTTGATAAATAGGTACTGCCTACTTCGGCAGGAAAGGCAACAGTGTTGGTGTGCCTTGGGTGTCTAGTCATGCCAGCCACATGATCACAGAAGCATCCTCGAATGCTGGCTTTTTGGCTTGGAAACAGAGGTGAGCACCTCACCCTAGAGTCAGTCACAACTGGCAGGGTAACCTTTATCTTTTACCTTAGCATGATATTTTAAGCAAATCTGTTTTTATACAGATGGACTCAGTGCAAGAATTCCATTGGTGCTTTTATTTTTCATATGCTCTCTATTCCTCTCTCTGCTCCGTGGGTGTCTTTTATAGCAAAGCATACCCCATGCAACCCAACATTAGCCTATTACCAACTTTAGTATCTTTGTATCTAGATCATGGAGGGAAGGCAGCAGCCACAGCAGAATGCTTCCTACAGATGCGACTTTATCTTTACTCACCTGAGCATCAGTATGAGCCTTTGCAAAATCTTCTCCTCCTTCACTACGGTTACCCTGTGGTTAGATATTGAGAACTATTAATAAGATGCAAAAAAGGCCTGTAGTAGTGGGTCAGAAATTAACATCATTAAAGAATTTACTAACCCCCTTCTTGGCAGCCGCTAGTTTGCCTAGAGCAATGCTATGAGTTACAAAACCTGGGGTTTTTAAAATCTGGATGCTCGCTGGATGGCATCAAAGAACTAGAGTGTTCTATATTCTTTTGCTGCCATCTAGTTGGCTAGATTTTTGGAGCTGGATCTGATAGTTCCACATGCCAGCTACTGTGGAACCACAACTCCAGCTTCCTCTGATGATGATACTATCCATTCAATTATATCAATTTCTCAACAATTCTATGGACCAGATCTCTCCATATTTTTTGATATTGTACAGCTTCTTTTGGCTGTTTTATGCTCTGGCTAGTGTCAGCTTTGATGATTGTCTCACCAGTCTTTTTTAGCAGCCTCATTTCCTTTCACCATGGACCATTCCAAGCATAAATAAGTGCCTTTTCTAGTAAGTTTGACTGAATGACGGCTGAAATAAGTATAGCAGAATGTGTCTGGTTTTATACACTCCAGTACTTGCTTGTCTGTCACTGGCCATATTTTCTAGAGTGATTTGAGAATTGAAATTCACAATATCCAGAGTGCCATACAGGGATTATTCTGACCTAGGCAATGTGCTCAGTTACATTGCCACCACTTGATGCTCTTTAGAAGAAAGCTTCTGCTAGTACTGCCTTTATCCTTCTTTAACTATGCTCCACCTCCCTGCCATTCATATCCGGCAAAATAAACGAGATGGGGGGTGAGAGATTTGTTTCTTAAAATGAGGGCATCAATTATGAAAAGAGCACAGGCTTGGGAAGAACATAGTTTATCCTACTCCTTTTTCAGAAGACATTGTATTTCATTATTTCTTCAAAGTGAGAGTTCTATCATTCTTATTGAGGATAAACACATTACAGCCACCAAATGAATACTATCTGAATTGTGTATGAATACTATCTGAATTGTGTCCATGTACTGAGCAATCATCCTCATGCAAATAGCCTTTTAAATAACAAGTTTGAAGCAGCTTCCAAGTTCCTTGCAGCCTGCTTGGTTTCTGGTGGTGACTATAAGTAACAGAGGCAAAATTATCATTTGAATCTGTATCTACTACAGCCCAATAGCTTTACTGTACCTGCATGACAAAAATATCCATAGAACTGTCTCTTTCTGACTGAACACACAAGATTCTTGATGAATGAATGAAAAAAAAGAGAAAAAACTGGCAACTTTTCAAGACAACTGTAAGCATTAGATATCCAGAAGGATATGCTTGCCTTTAACTAAAGGCTTTAGGAATGCATTGTGGAGAAGAAATTCTTACCGATGCCAGAGAAACCAGGATCCTTTTGAAATGTCCTGAAGTGTCAGAACTCAGTGCATCCTCTAAAGATTTATGATAGACTGGAGGAAAAACACAAAAGAGAAGAAAATGTTCAAAGACATCCTGGATTCAAATGCAACCCCTGGTGATTAAAAAGGTACACCCAAGCTGTTTTGTGTAAAAATATAGAAATTGGAGTTGTCAATTCTTTTTGAGTTTCAGTCTAGCCTACAGCACGAGATTTTCTAGTGGTCTCCCCTTCAAGAATTAACTATGTCTGGCCCTGCTTAGTCATTCGAGGTCAGCTACATGCAGATTTAGTGAGATATTAGAAAACATCCATCAAAGTACTGACTCCCATTCTTAGTGTGCAAATTGGGTATTCATATGGAATGAAACCTATAGAAACACTTTATTCTGACTAGCTTGTATCTTTGGACCCACCTGTCCGACACATTAAACAGACCAATATGAGAGCTGATTGTGGCTATTATTTTCTTTTGAGTCAGGCTCAACTCCTGCTATTTAGGACAGATCTACCTTGCTTTCTTGCCAATATAGCAATGATATGCTACTGCTTTCTTCTGTAAGTTTTTTTCAACTTTCCAGTCTACAGTCCTATGATTTTCTTAGGATTTCCCATCCAAGTCCTAAATAGATCTAGCCCCGCTTAGCTATTCAGGGTCAAGTACACGCACACTTAATTGAGACCCTAGAAAATACACATTTAAGTTTTGGAGACTCCCACCACTATAATGCCTCTAATATCTAGAAAACAAAAGTGTTTCATTAAATCATCCACATATATTTTCATAAGGTATATTAATTCCAAATTAAGTAGTTTTCTTGATTTCCTGGAAGCATCATACATTTGAAATTCCCCTTAAATTTTCTACTATTCTTTCAAACAAATGAATGTGTCATGTTGGACTGGAACAGCATACAAGCCTCAGTAAGTAAATAAGTAAATCTATACTAGCAATATTTTAAGAATTTTATAAAGTACTGATACATGCTTTTCTGTTTCTTAGCCTCATACATCCATCTTCCTCTTGAGAATTATCCAATAAACTCTTTACCTTCTTTATATGCTGCATTAATTGCACGAATCTCTCGGTTATTCCGTGTGGCCAAAATTTCAATGAGAACACTCTCATCAGTGCCAGCCCCCTGGAGTGATATACAGATTTTTAATCATTAAATCATTGTTACTATTTCAGGATAACTAAGTTTAGGGAATGCCTAGTACACATGTCCTGATATTTCCTTTTAGCTTTTGGTAAAAAAAGGGCTAGTGGTTAAGACACTGGACTTATTGACTGGAAGGTCGGCAGTTTGAGACCCAAGTGCTGTATAACAGCATGAGCTCCTGCTAATTACCCCAGCTCCTGCCAACCTAGCAGTATGAAAACATGTAAAAATGCAAGTAGATAAACAGGTTCTGCCTTATACAGAGGGAAGGTAACAGCATTCCATGCACTTTGGTGTATGGTCATGCTGGCCACATGATCATGGTCGCGTCTTTAGACAACAATAGTTCCCTCAGCTGTGAATTGGAGATGAACACCACCCACTAGAGTCAGACACAACTGGACAGGAGAAAGTTTGGTTTGGGAATGAGCCAATCAGCCTGAGCTGGCAATGGATAAAGGAGAATATCTGTAGCTCAGGGTTGAACCTGGGGCCTTTGGTGCTCCCTCATTCCCTCAAGGACTCAATTACTCTCTGAGATAAAGGCAAAATAAGGAGTTGTTCCACTTTCCCATCTTACCTTGGTGTTCTTCAAATCCCATAGTAAAAAGAAATAGTCTCTACCTCCATAGCTTTCTTTAGTTGCTTTGCATCATAGTAGGCTGGTAGCATCATCAGTCCAAGAATAACCTTCGCCAAGGCTCCAGATATTTCAGATTTCAGGTCTGCCATAAGGTCCTATCACATGAAGAAAAACTAATTGGAAACTTCAAAGAATTATGGCAAAATTGACGGTTTTAATTAGAGAGATGTCATTATCTAAGTTTAATAATGATTGGAAACCCCTTATTGATTTGTTAGAGGAAACAGGAAAAAAATAAAGTCATATGATTTTGGGGATTAGAATAAAATAAGTGATTACAGAGAAAATGTAAAAAAATGCTGTAACCATAGAGGAAGAGGTTAACTTATATTTATACTTACAACTGCTGTAAAAGAAAATTTATTTATTTATTACACATATTTCTATGCTGCCAATTTCCGAAGACTCTTGGTGGCTTACATAGGTTAGCTATCTATACAATTTGTGTAATCTAATCCCCCCCCCGCTGGCCGATGTGATGTTGCTTCCGGGCATCTCCGCATTTCTGCTCCGCCCCCGGCAGCAGGGTGGGCTGCCTTCACCTCGCTTCTCAACTTCCGCGCCGCTCACCCTCTTCGCCGCTTGCCTCGACTGACCCGCCGAAGCTGGCCAGCTCCCACCAAAGTGGTACCCGATTTATCTACTCGCCAGTTGTAACGTGCTTTTGAACTGCTGGGTGGGCAGAAGCTGAGGCAAGTGATGGGAGCTCACGCCGTCATGCGGAGCTGCGGACCGAACCTGCCAGAGTGCTGGCCATTCTGGTTGGCATAACTGGCGGCACTAGTCCGCTGCGCCACTCCACCTCATTATACATTTATAAAAGAACTTATTTGTTTCATTTCATTTTAAAAGATTTGTAAAGATGCTTTTCTTGTAATTTGTTACTCTGGGTAGTGTATAACAATAACAATCAGGATTAAGAAATCATCCTCAAAAGAGAGGGGGAGAAATAATCAAAATCAACACCTAATCAAGACTGGTACAATAATGTGGGCTTATATCACACAATGGGTTTGTCTACTATCCTATCTCATGAACAGGTGAAAAGTCAGATTTACAACTCCAAATAGGGTCATTGGGCCATTGAAACCTCAGGGTGAGGGATCATTTTAGATGGCACATACAGCAACAGAGAAGGCAGATCTCTTAGATCCCAAAGATGGCACCTGGAGCCCCCCCCCGGGCCATCTGGTGGGATGGATAGGGTCTACTGGAGAGAGATGGTTCATATAGTTCATATTAATATTGTAAAATATAACATATACATATAACAACGCAACATAACATATACTGTGTTTAGCATTCTTTTGCTTTTATGAAAAAAGGAGTTTTGGGGGAAACATGTTTTTCCTGACCTTTGACATTATTTGCCCTGATATATATACTCTGTATATAGAAATCCAGATTCAACCCTAGACAACCCTTGTCAGTGCAAGGGCTGAGGGACACTTATATATTGCCTATTTAATATTCCTATTTAAGAAATAGGACAGAAATTGATAGTGAATAAGATACCATTACCAATTAGAACCAAAGAGGAGCAGTACAAGCAGTAGGCAAGAAAAATTCATTAATTTTACAAATATGTAATGTTTAAGGATTTCACTTTTACAGTGGATTACACTTGAAATTCTTCTGGTGGCTTCCAGAAATCTTTTGAAGGGAGCGAAGACCATTTATCTTCCATTGCAGAAACAATAATTGTGACATGACCTAAAAATTCCAGTGACCGGGAGAATAAAGAACAAAATGAAAAAAAAACTCCAAAGGGACTCATGTTGTTGATAGGTCTTGAGGGAAGTGTCATTCTTCTGAAACATGCTAATGACTTTTGCAGTGGAATCCCAAGTAATCTTGAAATTTTATCCAAACAAAGTGAAACTTTTACCACAGCTGCTTTTGTAAAATACGACAAATAAGATGAAGATAATTCTAAATTAGATTTGGGCACTTGACCTCAGTAGATTATTTATGTAAGTGGTGGAAGTCTGAGATTCAGCTATAAATGTGACTAATCATGTTCTAATTGCTTGCTCTAGCAAATGTCTGGCAGTTGGAATGGAAATTATACTATTTGTGCTTGCTCTCCTATACTTAATCGCTATACTAAATTGGCTCTCATATAACTAAATGGGCAGAAGTACGTTCTTATTCACTGCCGTTCTGCTCCTCCCAACAAATATCCATTCCTCACAACAGCCCTTGTGCTACCCACTACATCTCCACTCTCATTAACATTTCTCCATCCATTATCTGATTTTTCTACCAAGGCACACACATTCCTCTCTGTGCTCTGTATGGGGCATTTGCCATACTTCTGTAGGAAAGAGTGCATGACTTTACAAAACAAGAGATTACTTGAATTAGAGGGCCATGAATTAAGAGTTGACCTGCCTACTTATGGTATGAAAAGGTTAAAATGAATATTGACTTTAAGAATAAATTTGTTAGGCGTGCCATCCTGAAAGTTTGGAATAAATATAAAATAAGGTTCTCCACTATGATACCACTTTGGGTGACATTCCAGGAAGATTTTTTAAAGAAAAGAAATGATGGTGAGGCCAGAATGGTGGACCTAAGGTCAAATAATATTTTTTGACCAAACAATATTAAGTCCAAGGAAGAGTTGGAGTCAGAATGGCATGTCTATCACTGGTTTACATACTTACAATTGAAAAAAATATTTAAATTAGATAAAAAAGTTATGGGTCTGATTTTGCAAACAATGAATTTGAAACTGGTGTGGTAATGGTGTGGTTTAATGGTAAAATTAACATATTATTGCCAATGTTAATAAATTGTTATTGAAACTGAATTTGGAAAATATGTGAAGAATTGTATGATTCAATGGGCAAAAACTTTGGGTATAATTGAACAACGGGAGCACATGTGGATGAAGGATTTAGAATTTATTCTGAATTATAACTTAAAAGAAATTGTTTACAAAATGATGTACTGTTGGTATTTAACACCCAATAAATTGTCAAAAATGGAGAAAGGCATTTGATGGAAATATAAATGTAAAGAAGGAACCTGTTACTATCAGGAGACAAATAAGGTAGTCAGGTACTCCCATCTCTTTTAAGAACTTGCCACAGCTTGTTATTATCCACACAATCAAAGACTTTAGCATAGTCAAATGAAGCAGAAGTAGATGTTTTTTGGAACTCCCTTATTTTCTCCATGATCTGGCAAATATTAGCAATTTGATCTCTAGTTCCTCTGCCTCTTCGAAAGCCAGCCTGTACATCTGGTAGTTCTCAGTTCACACACTGCTGAAGCCTAGCTTGTAATATCTTGAGCATAACCTTGCTAGAGTGTGAAATGAGCGCAATTGTACGGTAGTTTGAACATTCTTTTGCACTGCCCT
>JANHZU010004372.1:6516-18141 GCA_032468055.1 Acrochordus granulatus
GGAGACACTCTTCGTCTGGCTCCTCTGATGAGACCTGTCCAGTATGGTTGAACCTCTGGCAGAGCTCTCATCTTCATCATAGCACACAAGCCCCCCAACCACAGCAAGGTGGTGCCTCACTGAGGGGTGTTCCTAGTTATTCTCTAAAATGACCTGTGTTCAGAGAGTACTTGTTTAATGTCTCTAATTGGGATTGATATTTCTGTCACTTAGCAAAATAGTTGTTAAGCAAAACAAATGACTGGCCACTTACAAATGATACATCTAGTGGTCATTTCATGAGGACCACATTGTTAAGTGAGGACATTATACTTCTGACTTGAGCAACCTGCTAGCTCTATCCCCACTGGTTCCTCCTCAGCCAGGCCTAGCAAGCTCCCTGCCAAATGCCTGAATTTTGATCACACGAATGCATAGGTGCGCAATGGCCATAACTCAAGCACTGGTCATAACTACCATTCATTCAGCACTGTCATAATTTCAAATGGTCACTGAACAAATGGTTGTTAAAGACTATTTGTAGTTCATTATGACTGGGATCAAATATCCTATTAAGCCATTATTTATAACAATCTCTTTTTAAAATGTTATCCTCGGGTTCAGAAACTTCTTAAAACCCAGGTTTGCTTGTAGGCATGTATTTTGGGGGGCAGTTTTTCTTACTTTCGTGATTTAGTCTGAGCTCTCTCTGTAGTGTTATTTTTAATTTTTTTCCTGGTTTTGGATGCTTCCCAGAGTACTTTGGAATTGGGTATGTATAACAAATTTATCATTAACAATACTGTTTTAGAATTTATGGTTGAATTAGTGTTTAAATTTTGAGAAGAAATAAAATAAATTCTTATTCATGAACTGTCAAGTGTTATAAGTACCATTTTCTTGAAGGTAATGAACAAATAATTTCATTCAATTTTCATTCCCAGGCTCAGGGAATGCTAACCCAGGGAAATGACTGCAGCTCCCCTTCCCAGAGCTCACGGGGAGGCTACCCAGACAGTAAGTAGATCTCAGCATAAGACAACCAAGGACATTTTAACAATTCCTGTATCACTGATTGTTCTCCACAGAGGGGAGGAAAGGATGAGAGCTTTAATAGATTTGGGAGCAACTGCTAGCTTCATAGATTCCTCCACAGTCAGGGCCCTCCAGATCCCTTCATCTTCTCTCATCCAGTGCTGGTGCAGGCAATTGACAGGTCTTAAAAGCAGGTCGAATTACACATTCCACAGTTCCCTTGCATGCAATCATAGCTCAGCAGAAGGGAATCTTGGCTCCTGGAAGTCCACCTCCAGAAGAATTTGAAGCCTTTTGCTGGGGGGAAAACCTGAAGTCTGCATATTTTTGGCCTCATGAATGCAGGGGAGGTCTTTTTGAGGTTCAAGAATTAGATTTTTGCTAATTTACTCCACAGGTTTGTGGTGATTTACCTGGATGATATTTTGGTCTACTCCGAAGATGAGGCTCAGCATGACCACCATGTATGGGAGGTTTTAACCAGGCTAAGAGCATGACCACCATGTATGGGAGGTTTTAACCAGGCTAAAAAGGTAACAGACAATTACCTTTTTGCTAAATTAGAAAAATGTCCCTTTGACCTCAAGCAATTAGATTACTTGGTATTCTGTATTTCCACAGAGGGCATCCAAATGGACCCCCACAAGGTGCAGGTAGTACTAGAATGGCAAGCTCCCAAGAACATCAAGCAGCTACAAAGTTTTTAGGCTTTGCGAATTTTTACAGGAAATATATTCCCTATTTTGCCCATAAAGTGTAACTGCTCACACAACTCTTGAAAAAGGGCCCAGGTTTATCTGGGCAGATGCACAGCAAGCAGCATTTGTGGAACTGAAACAAATTTTTGCATGCCAACCACTTCTACAACACGCAGACCAACAAGAAGATTTTCTTGTATTGGATGTATACATTTTCATGTACTGGATGTGGCAATTGGAGCCATCCTTTTACAAGAAGCCCCAATAATGATGGGTCAAGTTTACTTCCTTGTGCCTTCCTTTCCAGTACCAGAAAGAAACTATGACATGTTCAGCAAGGCAGCCTTTCAAAATTGGTGCCATTTTCTAGAAGGAGCTCACTGGCCCATAGAAGTCCACTTAGATCATAAGAATCTACAGATGTTTCAAGGCACTTACCATTCTCTCCCAAGCAAGTACAATTGAGCCAATTTTTCTCTCGTTTTGATTTCTGCATCAAGTATGTTCCAGGTGCAAAGAATTTCATGCCAGATGTGCTGTCCAGAAAGCCAGAATTAATACATCTACATCAAGACCCAGTAGCCAAAACCATTTTACAACCTACAAATTTCAAGCAAGTCACTGCCTCCAGAAACACTAGGAATGATCCAGCCACATCGAGACATCTTCACCAGAATCAAAGTGCAGCAACAATCAGAGCCTTTTGTGCAGGTCCAGATAGATGGCTTTCAAGGGACCCTGCCAGGTCTATTTTCAGTGGAAGGAGGGGCATTGAGGCATAATGGAACTACCAGTTCTAGCAGCTTACAGAGAAGAGGGGCTGCAATCTATCATGATAATCCAACAGCTGGCCATGTGGGAGTCTTTAAGATGCTGCATAGAACCTTATGAGACTTTTGGTGGTCTAAGATGTCAGCAGTCATTAAGGACTATGTTGCCTTTTGCCATACCTGCATACGGGCCAAAGCTCTCCATCAGAAACCAGCAGTCCTCTTGCAACCCCTGCCTACCTCTCCTTGCCCTTGGCATACTGTGTCTCTGGACTTTATCACTGAGTTCAGGACCATACATTGATACTGGTAGTAGTGGATTTGTTTACTAAGATGTCTCACTTTATTCCTTGCAAGGGTCAACCCACTGCCAAGGAGACTGCTCAGTAGTCTTTGGACAATGTTTTTCACCACAGAGGTATGGTGTCAAGGGTTAATTTCAGACTATGGGGTAAAATTCACCTTCAGATTTTGGAAAGCTCTGTTTAAACTTCTAAATGTGCAAGTCAGTTTGTTTTCTGCCCACCATCCTGCCACCAATGATGAAGCTGAAAAGACAATCAGTTGTTACAACAAGTACTTAAGATGCTGTTCCTACATCCAAGACAATTGGACTTCCCTTCTCCCACCAGCAGGTTTTTCATGCAACAATGCATTGCATAATCAATCACTATGACCTCCTTTCAAACCTTGTATGGAGCTTACCCAAGAGTATAACCAGACAACCCCAGAGATGATAGTAGTGTTCCAGGGCAGGAGATTTTTTGCAAGAGTAAATAGCTGCAGAAACCCTGCTAAGGCAACAGTTGGAGCAAGCCAAGCAATCTTACAAACAGACTGCAGATCCCTATTGGCAAGAGGGACCTCCTGTTCAGAGGGGTGATATGGTCTGGCTCTCTACTAAGTTTCTGGACTCCACCAGCCCATGCAAGAATGTTCTGTGGGTCCATTCAAGGTAATTCAAGAAATCAGTAGCATACCATTTGCAGTTGCCTCCATCTATGAAAGTGCATCCAGTGTTCCATTGCTCTCTCTTATTGAAGGAGAACCCCCTCAGTTACTTGCACTCTTCACATCTGCCTCCCATTACAGTCATTATGGAGGGAGAAAAAGAATTCAAGGTGGAAGAAATCCTGGATTCCAAGAGATGGGGAAGAGGCATCCAACATCTTATCCATTGGAAGAGCTATCTAGAATCTGATCTCTCATGGGAAAATGCCAGGCATGTCCATCCACTCCTCTTGGTACAACATTTCTGCTGGCATTTTCCCCACAAGCTCCAGCCTATGCTACGACCAGTCCCAAGTGTACTTCCTCCTGAGGAACCTGTTGCTGAACAGATGGAACCACTCCCAGTTCCCCCAAAACAGGACCAGCACTTCAGCTGCCAAGATAGCTGAACTGTTCCACAAATGTTAAGGCTTATCCTCCTATTGTTGTCAGGGTATTGTTTTGAACATTACCAACTTGTATCAGCCTTGTCTTGTCACTAATTTTTAAACCCACTTTACTTGTCTCTATTTCAAGTACCAATGGCATATCTTTCAGCTGTATCTTAGTGTTTGCAAGTAAAGCAACATCGTCAGCAAAATCTAGATCAGTCAATTTGCCTTGTTTATTCCACAGAATACCAAAATCCAATTTATTCATTGCCTTTTTCATAGTATAATCCATGATAATCAAAAATAAAAATGGGGATAAGATACAACCCTATCTGACACCAGTATTAATCGTAGAAAACTCAGTACTGCCATTTTCAGCTTAAACATATCCCCTAGTATTTGTTGCAAAAGCTTCTGAAAATGTAAACATATCTCTTAGGAATACCATATTTTGTTTGTAGTATATGCCATAATGATTCTCTATTGACAGAGTCAAAATGCTATTTTACAGTCAATAAAGTTAATTATCACCTGTTCTGATATTCCTTGTTCAATAATATTTTGACTGAGAAGATCTATTTGCTGCATGAGCAACCTTTTCTGAATCCAGCTTGTTCTTCATACATATATTTTTCAATCTTGTTTTATAGTCTTTTAAGTAAGACAGTACAAAGCACTTTTCCAGAGACTGAGAGAAGTATAATACCTCTACAATTATTACAGTCACTTAATTTGTCCTTTTTGGGTATTTTGTTAATGATACCTTTTCTCCTGTCATTCAGAATGCATTCATTTTGCCAGCAGTTGTTTAGTAATCTTACAAATGATCATGTTGCTACCATGTTTCAAGAGTTCAGCTGGTATTTGATTTAGTCCGGGAATTTTGTTCTTCAGTGCTCATATTGCTTTCTCCACTTCTGTTTGGATGATTAGTTCCATATCTACAGCCAAATCAACAGGTGGGGAGCTGCTAAAATTATACATTTCAGTCGGACATGGTTGATTCAATGTCTCTTTGAAAATGTTCAGTCCAGAGTGTGTCCTGTTCTTCTTGTCCAAGTAATATCTTCCCATTTTTATCTCTGATGGGTACATTAGCTTTCATTCAGTGACCGGTCAAATCTCTGATTATGTGGAAGAGCGTTTTAAGGCTGCTTCCTGTGCTTCTGTTCCTTTCTGTTCCAGCCAGTCTTTCTTATCTTCCCTGCAGCAATGTTTTAATTTTCGATCTAATTCTTGGTATTTTGTTGTTGCTTCCACTGTTTTCTCCTATGTCTGTGCTTGATCTCTGCAGTGTTTCGCTGCCCTTCTTTTGTCAATCAGTTTTCAGGTTCTATCTTATATCCATTTCATTTTCAATGATCTTCTTCTTCCAATCTGCAGTTTCCTTAAATATTCTCCAATTTTCCTCTGGATTGTTCCATGTTCTAATCCAAGTGACTTATTTTGCACTAAAGATTGAATTCCATTTTGGGAGTTGGACAACCAACTCCTTCATAGAGGATGAGGCCAAAACCAATCCATCCAAAACCAATCCATCATGCTGAGGTTTATCTCTTAGGTCTTCACTTGTAATTTCTGTTGCAAAAGTTTTTCATGAGGCCGGGTTGCAAGTCCAATGCCCACAACCCCTGAAATTAGCCTACACGGGCCATTATTTCATCCTGTGTAGTTTACCACATTGAGGAATTCAGTAGGATTTCAAGGGGTTATTTTCTATTAGTGATAAAACATATGTAGAAATCCTATTGGAAGGGATATCCACTTAGGGTTAGTATTAGGCTCCTATCAATTTGTAGTGGAAAACAAATATCACCATCAGATTTGAAGCAGCTTCTTATGCTTAGGAGGACTCTTAGTTGTAAAATCCCAGTTATTTTTGATTGGTGATAAAATACATGGATGGTGCAAGTGGTTAACATACGAGGCTTGTCAGCCAGAAGTTGGTGACTTGAATTTGAGACACTAGACCTGCTGCATGCAAAGTGGTGACACACGGGCATATTGAAAAGTCCTCACTACTGCTTAAACCAGTGCATGTAAAACAGTTACAGCTTTTGGGTGATCATCAAGGTCAGCCCGATGTAAATTGTATCATATTAGTGCAGTTATGAGTTGTCTAGGGCATGAATATCTGAGATATCTCTGCATTGAGAAAGTGTACAGTTGGTACACAGTATGAACCTATGTAGAGGCCTGACTAGAACTGCCATCTGGTGTTAAAGCAGTATCTGTAAGTCTAGGAGGACCCCCAAGTTGCACACCAATCTCAAACTGGGAAATGCTGCTCCCTCTAAGACTAATGATGGTAATGTCCTCAACCCTGGGCATCAAATAACCACAACAACTTAGTCTTGGTAATTCAGCATTAATAACTTGTCAAATTTAAAACCTTTCACATTCTTTTGCAGACTTACTCAATTTCATCTCATTATTGTACATAGATTAATGGTGGGTCCTTGTTAAGTACTGAGCAATGACACCTGCAGTCATGAAATTGCTTATTGGTTCCCTTGCTTTATTTCTGAGTACTGTATAGTGTATGACATTTCATCACTCTAATGCAGGAGCTTGCGAGGGTTTTGTACATTTAAACTGGGCAGAACTCAAGTAAATGATATCAATACAACGGCAAGACTATTTTAAGATCTAATTATGCCATAGACAACATCGAAGTCTGATATTCTTCTCCTTCTCCCCTGAAAAGTATATCGTAATTTACCAAATTATAAATGGACAGAATTTGATACCAGAAATTGAAAGTTGGATGGTATCATAGCATATTAAAAAGCACATATATCATAGTAATATCAAAGTACTAATGAGTACTTGCTTTGAGTTTAATAACTTTAATAAACAATGGTGCTCTAGATGTTACCTGTCACAGAGGAATAGTAAGTGTCTCCAATATTTTATGCAAACAAACCAAAAATGGAACTCAGTCTTCTTCTTAACTCAGTACCCTTACATTGACCAATAGCAAATTTATTTTTTCTAAGGAGGATTTGCTGAAAGTTAATTACAATACATTTAAAGTGGTCACCATTGGGAATAAAGGGACCATCTGCACCTAATACTTAGATTGAACAAATACTCATCATTGAACAAATAAAATCATATGATATTCATGGGAAATTATTTCCTAACATTGAGAAAGTATCTGCTTAATGAGTTGAATGTGAGTAGGGGTTTTGAAATTTTATCATGTAAATTGAGATGTGCAGGCTCACTTTTAAAAATATAATCCTTATTGCTAGAGGAAATTACTTAGCATATATTTTCTAAAAGTCTGTGCAGTATGACAGTGATTCCTATCCAGTGATAGGAACAAGATAGGATAAATTATTCAGTTGTTTTCTCATAGTAAATACTTGCATAGCTCTAAGAAGTCTGATGCTAAGAGTGTGTGGGCATCACGGTTGCCATGGTTGTATCTGGTTTTAAATACAGATCTGAGTTTTTGGATCCCTGTCTCAGTTTTCAGATTTTTTATTTTAAAATTTAATGAAATCTAAGTTTTTCTATACATTGCATTATACTGTATGTTATTA
The DNA here is from genome assembly GCA_032468055.1 of Acrochordus granulatus. Classification (NCBI taxonomy): domain Eukaryota; kingdom Metazoa; phylum Chordata; class Lepidosauria; order Squamata; family Acrochordidae; genus Acrochordus; species Acrochordus granulatus. The sequence continues at coordinate 13,932 of JANHZU010004372.1, forward strand.
AAAATAGGTAAACATAATTTTGTTTAAAAGTGATTTTTTTTTTTTGTCTAGGTTTTTATATAGAATTTATATAGAGCACAAAATCTTGCAGTTTTTTCTTAGGAAAGCCCACTAGCAGCTGTAATGTGAATATGAGCATGTACAAATGTTCTCTTGATCAACACTAATTAGCTGACCTCAAGTTTCAGTATGTTTATATGTAAATATATTTGAGCAGGTAAATCAGAATTAAGATAACAGTTAGTACCACTGGCAATTTTAGATAGATGTTACCAAATTTTACAGTTCGGTGCCATTTGTGTATTTTGAATTGTAACTCTGCAATAATTCATAAGCAAAAAAAGAGAAAACAACAATTTACTGCATTATTTATTTTACTGCCCAATCAGGACAAAACAAGAAATTCGTCTAGGAATTGTTGGAAAGAAGGATATAAATATTAGTTTGATTACTAGAAAATGGCTATGTTTGCATTAATCCTAAACAAAGATATATCAAAGTGTTTTAAATGCTTTAGGTTGATTGCATAAATGAATAATCAGTTAATCACTCAATCCTGATTTGGTTAATAATCACTTATTATGAGCAACAAAGTATATAAAGTGGAATTTGAATTAATGTTTTTGCTTTAATTATATACATTTCATAGTTAGGTACTTTGTTTATGTACACAATCAATATGGATTGGTTGATAAAAATCTTTAGAATTTGTTAATAGACACAAACACTGCACATATACAGCTGTAATTACGGTACTGTGCAGCATATTGATAGTGATCTTTCTTTTTGTAAATTAAACTGAAATGTGTTCCTTAAATTTTACTTTTTTTTCCTGTATGTTTACTGTATAAGGTTTGGAATACTTAGTCCCATACTAGGGTTTAAATTAAACTTGACATGAAACTATACTATCCTGTCAATCTAAACCTCCAAGTCTGAAAAGATATGAGTCTGGGGCCAAAAGGCAGAGAGAGTAAGGATTTGTTGAAAAAACATCTTGAGGTCTGTGGTCGACTTGAAAATATCTGTAGTAAATTATTATTACTAAGTAATAATTATTATTAAGTAGTAATACTAATACTAAGTATAATTAATACTAAGTAGTAATTATTATTACTAAGTAATAATAATTACTCAGTTTCACTAATCTTAAGTTATGTTTATTAGTGAGTATATCTTTTATTTATTGTTCAGGACTCAAAGCATTGTAGAATTCAGCATATATTACAGATAGACATCAAGATTTTTAAGTGTGGGATAAATTGTTTTTACTGTTCACATTCTGCCACTCTCTGGTGTTAGTCGGAAATACAGGTTTTCTTCTAAAAGATATTTGGTGTTATTAGAACTTATTTCCATAGGGGTTGGATAAATATACACCATAGAATACAGGATGGTGATGATGACAGTGATGACAACGACGACGATGATATCAGTATAAGTTTTATATTTTTATCTGCTATAATAACACCATTGCTTTTTGGCGTCATTGATAAATCACTTTGAAATTTAGTTGAAGTCAGAATTTTGCTGTTAAAGTATTGGATAGGCTGGGACTAATGAAGTTTCTCCATTCTAACATCTATAAAAAAAAAGGTAAAACAGGCTGAATATTAATTCCTTACCTACAACAAAATCTAAGCTTTGAATTTATATGTCTTAAGAAGAATTATCCTAACAGCATTATGAAGGATATTAGAAGAGAAGTTTCTCTGAATCTTGCTCCATTCATACTATTATGTGAGAAGTTACAACTATTTTCTACTTCTTTCTTCTCCACATTTTACAATTTCCTTCTCATTATGTAGCTCAGATTTTATACTGATTTTCTGGGTTTAAATATCAAAACTTAATAAAATGTTTAACTCTTTGAAGAGTGATGTAATGGTTAAAGTATAGGACAGGAACTAGCATAGAAGCTAAAATTGTGGTGCTAAAAATAAGTTTATCTTTTTTAAGTGTACTCATCTTCCATACAGAGTTTAAGTCAAGTTTATTAGAATCCACAAGAATAAAACCTTAACTCCTACCAACAGGTGATAATTCCAAAGTTCTGCATACTTAAACAGATTCCAATTTTTTTGAATATAATTCAGTAATCTTTTTTATTCTTATTTCTTTTCCTATACCCTATTTATAATTTTATGAATATTAAACTAAAATGGTATCAGCATAGAACAAGGCCAGACATATTATAATTCAGTGTACAAAGGATGAAACTCAACCCTTGCTACACATTTTCTGAAACACACACAAAAATAATCTAAGGAACATGTAATAATAATATATAAACTTCCAGCTCATTGATTTCCTAAAAATGGGATATTACTAATTCAGACTAACTGCAAATTTCTCATATCAATCTAAGTACAATTTTGTAATTGCATATAAAAGTTGACTGTAGAAACCGTTTTTTAATTACATTGTCATGTATTTTCAGAATCAATCAGACAACAGTACAGAATACAAAAGTCTTCTTTCCATAACAAACTTTCCTCTTAGCAAGAATAATGATTAGCTAATGCATATAAATAGTTGAGTCCTTGGGGCTCTCTGAACTTGGTTGTTTTCTTGCAGATATTTCATTATCTAACCAGGTAACCAAGCTCAGGGAGCCCCAAGGACTCCGCAATTCAACCTTGAGCTACATATATTCTCTTCTATTGGTAACATATAAAAGACTTTTGGATCGACCCATCCATTTTGCATCCTTTCCATTCCTAACTTCCTAGCCAATTTTTCAACACCCAATTGATGCACCATTCAAAATTATTTATCTCCCAACTAGCAATAGAAATACCTCAATAAAGTGGCAGAATGCTTCTTATAAAATATAGTGGTTATTAAATTCCCCAAAGAGTTAACTGAGGACTCTGATTAAAACTTGGATGCACCTGGAAAAGCCAAGAGATGGGCTTTTCTGCCATGGAGTCCATCCTGTGGAACATCATTCATCCCTATGCTTGATCTTTTTCTGGAGGTTCCTCAAAACATGGCAAAGTCAGCAGAATGGTTTTCTCAGGAAAAACTGAACTGGTAAGATGACTACATTGGACATAACATTGAAGATGCTCTCTTATTGATAGTCTTGAATCATCTTGGAAACTCTGTTTCTTCAGGAGCTGAGACTGCCTAATTCTAACATACAAATATACACTATCAGATTTCCTCTCTTTGTGAAAAATCCTTATCCTCCTCTTTGATCAAACAAGTACAGTTTGTGTAGCTGGAAGATCAGGTGACAAGATAGCAGTTTGTGCTTAGTTTCTCCATTCTATCATGTTAATAATTTATGAGCCAGGTATCACCAGGCTATCATAAAGTAGTAAAATCAGTAGCTGTTTAACAAAATATATTTAATAAATTGCTGTTCAGCAATCTTAAGAAATCCAAATGGTTTTTGCAACAGTTTAAATATTTTTAAAAGAAATTAGCAGAAAGTTTGACATAAATATTGATGTCTTTTTTTGCCCAGTGACTTCAGAAATACGGTTTACCAAATCTTCAGGAACTGATTATCCCAACAGTCTATTTATATAGGATCACTGGACGAAAGGAGTAAATCTTGTTATTTCCTAATTTTTTCCCCAGAATTGCTAGTTTTTCCTCATTTCTCTGCTCAAGATTGCTAGTCTTCACCTTACAGGCAAATTTTTCATCCCAGCAACCACAGTTAAATTCACTGGGTTTCATCTGGAAAAAGCAGATGCAAAAATGAAATGATGCTTTTATGCTTTCATTCTTTACCAGCAAACATGGTTAGACCAATGTGAATGATAGGAAGAAGCAAAATATATGTGATGTGTATGGCATGTGTATGGTATACAATACTGTAATGTATGGTTCTTAGCTTCCTAAAGTGATTGTCATGGCTGACAGTTCTCAGTATTAATCCTCCTGATAATGTCAACAATCACTTTAAATTAAAAAACTTTAGAATCTAAAATTGTGATAGTTGTTTAGTTTATCATATCTCTTTTAAACTACAGTGGTGCCTCACAAGACAAGACTAATCTATTCTGGAAGAACACTCTTAGCGCGAAATGCTCGTAAAGCGAAACGGGGTTTCCCATAGGAAACAATGGAAAGTCAGATAATCCGTTCCACGCCTCCAAAAATATTCACAAAAAAATATTTTCAATGGAATTTGATGTAGAAATGATTGTCCCTAACATCTGAAACAAGTAACCATGATTAACACATGATATAA
>JANHZU010004372.1:24596-36667 GCA_032468055.1 Acrochordus granulatus
GCCTGTTTTTTGAACTTTGTTGCGATGCAATTACCCTGGACGAGTGAGAGTCTTCACAGATAAGTACTAATGCTACTTTTATTGTAAGGACACAGCAACAGAATCTTGCAAATCTGAAAGCATTTCTCTGCTTCCTTGCCTTGACTTACCCAAGAACTAGGGAGGTACCTTCTGAGAGGCTTTCTCTATCTCCATTACTTCTGTAGGCTGGGACATATCTTGTTCGACTATTGTTAGGCTGTGGCTCTTTCTCCTGTCACCCAGGTTATTCTCACCCCTCATTACAGGTGCTAATGAATTGTGCCTGGAAATCTATTGGCAAACAATGCATACTTGCAATATAGATCTCACATTACTGATCTGGTTCTCACGTGTCAGCATGCATTCTGTACCAATTGCAATTTCTTAGAAGTCTTCAGGGGCAGCCCCAGGTACAGTGTACTCCAGTAGTCCAATCCGGAGGGGGCAAGAGGGTGAATTACATTTGTTGAGGCATCCCTCCCCAAGAATGTCTGTGGCTGTTTCAACAGCTGAAGCTAGCCACCTCCTGGCCACAACCTCCATCTATTTACTCAGTTAGAACAATGAATCCAACAGCATGCCCAAATCATGGATATGTTCCAGAGCCTCCATGAAACTACCAAATGGTTTCTGTATAAAGAGCTACGTTGTCTTCAAGGATTCAGTTTAAATTTGTTTCTGTTAAGCTTTTGGCAGCTGCCTTAAATTGAAAACAATCACATTTCTTGAACTGGAAAAAGGAAAGTGTACATGAACTTCAGCAACCAAATTATTACTCATACTGAACTCATAATAGTATGCCCACCTGATTGTCATCCTATTCCACCTGACTCTAATTTCCCATTCAAATTAAGTGAAAATCCTAGAGGTTCACATACTTTTGCTACAAACCAATATGTAGCTTTGGATCATTTTCCTCAGTAAATAAATAAACCAGTATAATGGTTTGGTCTCATCAATTTAACTGGATTTTCTTTACCTAGCTGTAGGACTAGTGTGGAGAGCAGATCACATTTCAGATCATATTTATACATAAATATTATAAATTCAAAAGGGTTCACAAACTTTTAAGCACCACTGCAAATAAACTGCCAAAAAGTGCTCTATAATAATTCAAACTCAGTATTAACCTCTAAAATGTTTTAAAAGCGACTTAATCAGAAATGAGTTGGTCCAAAATTACAAGTTTACCAAAAAATCAGTTTTAAATTAGTGTTTATTGGTTACTGGGTTTTTATCCCATAACATTAATCTTTCATGTACAGTATAAACAATCAAAATTATACCAAAACCCCAATATTTTCCTTATGTCTCTTTCAGCATTGAAGTGCATCTATTAAAACTGGTTCTCCCAAAATAAGAATTTATTTATTTATTAAATTTCTGTGCCGCCAAAATCCAAAGACTCTTGGCGGCTAACAAAAAACAAATGTTAAAAACATCAGCTAAAACATTAAAAACAAAAACCATGAAAAGAAAATAAAAAATAAAAAACACGACTAGTGGGGTGGGCTAAGAAGTATTTAACACATAAAAAAGAAGGATGAGGATGGCTAATAATCTACCAGCCACCTCCACGATGATGATGAAACCCCCCCCGGAGCCCCAGGCCATCTCGCAGAGCCAGGCCTTAGGGCCCTTCTGGAAGGCCATCAGGGGCAGCCCTCAGCTCGAGGGGCAAGATGGTCCATAGGGCAGGAGCCACAGCAGAGAAGGCTCTTCTCCTAGACCCCACCAGCCGAAATTCCTTAGCTGACGGGAAGGACTCTTGAGTCCGGAGAAGGACTCTTGAGCTCAGGCAGGTCCAGTGCCGACTTCCTGCTCCCCTTGCTGCTGGCTGGCTCCCCCCAGAAGGGGCACCTATTCATCTACTTGCATTTGCATGGTTTCAAACTGCTGGGTGGGCAGGAGCTGAGGTGGGGAATGTCAGGAACTCACCCTGCTGCACAGCAACGCCAGGTCTTGAACTCAGGCCGCTGAACTTCCAGCTGGCAAGCTGAGCTCTTAACCGCTTGTGCCGCCGTGCTTCTAATTTGCTCAATTGAAGCTTATAAAATTTGTCTTAAATGGATGTATTCACACTCTTATCTATAAACACCATTAGCTTAACTCATGGTTAAAATCAGGACATTCAGATACTCAGATACTTTACTGGCCAAGCATGGCTAGTCTTGCAAGGAATTTAACTCTGGTCCAGCAGCTTTCAGTATACTTGCAACATCAATACACAACAATATAAGATGATACATAACAACGTCAGTTATTTTGTAAGTGTGAAGTCAATAGAGAGGAAGTATTTTAAGTATAGAATGTATAAATATGTAAACACATTAGACAGAACTTCTAGATTATTTAGAATTCTCTACCCTTCTACTTAACATGTAGCGTGAAGTATTCATTTGAATGATGGCATAGGAAAAAGCTGTTCTTGTGACTAGCTGTTTTGGTATTCATACCCTGTAGTGCCTACCAGAGGGAAAAGAATGTATTATTGGTTTATTACAGTGGGATTTCTGATCTTACCCTTAATGGTATAAAAATGTTTGTTTTCTGCTGCCCAGAGTCACTTTCAGTTGAATGGGCAACTAAATAAATTTGATTACTAAAATAAGAACATAAGTGCTTCAGATCACATTGAATGTGTATCAAATATACATTTGAATGACTTAGTTTACATATAATAAAGGTAAAGGGGTTTTTCCTGCCAGATGTGTCTGACTCTAGGAGGCAATGCTCATCTCTGTTTCCTAGCCTAAGAGCCAGCATGTCCTAAGATGCTTCTGTGGCCATGTGACCAGCATGACTACATGCCAAGGTGCATGGATGCTGTTATTTTTCCTACTGAAGATGGCACCTATTTATCTACTTGCATTTTTACACACTTTTGAACTGTTGGCAGGAGCTAGGCAGACAATAGGAGCTCACCGCATTATGCAGCAGCTTTTGGGTGTCAAACTTGAGCCACTGGCCTTCAAGCCATTCAAGCCAGCATCTTTAACTGCTCATGCCATCGTTCAATTTTGTAGTGTTCTTTGGCTTGCCTTCATGGGAAATCAAACCATTATTCATTCAGAAATTCAGATTTATTTATTTATTAAATAAATGCCACCCATCTCACTCTGAAAACCTTGACTTTAATATATTAAAAATGAATGCAAATATGTTAGTGAGTTTAAAATACCTTCTGATAATAAATCATGTGGAAGGCCATGTCTGTGATATTGGCATGGAATTAAATGCTCATATTTTAGGTTATAAACACCTATTTATGAGTGCATTCTTTATTCAGGATTTTTGGTTTCCATCCTCACACTGTTTCTTGAGTAGGTATTTTAAGAATCTAAATTGTAGTATTCTTCATTGTTAAAAACATGCAGAGTACCTTAGGCCCCTTCCCACTTTTCTGTTCTGCAAATTCCTGTACTGTTGTTCTATGTAAGTTCTATATGGTCTTAAGAACAGCTTTGTTAGATAATGATTTCATAGACTCATACAGGTACGTTTTGGAAATTCTCTAGATGTGAGATTCTTTTTTAATGTATGTTCATATGGAGATTTAGAATTCCTTCAAATAGAAAATGAAAAGGATTGATATGTACAATGCAGCATCTTTTGTTTAGGTAAATATTTAATTAGGTTTCTTATATTTCTTTAAAGATTATAGTCTGCAGTTGATATTTCAAAATTTAGTTTTATGTGTCTTCCACTGGTTCTCCATACTCTAAAAAACACTGTTTATATTTGTTACAATTAAATCCAACCCCATCTTTTCATAGGCATTATCAAAGTATTAAGTCATGGGCAGGCAGACTTTCTTTCCTCCCTTCCACTGACCCACCCACTCATCACCATCCACTACGTTTTCTCATGGATAAGGTGCTGAAGCTGTTTGTTGATGGGGGAAAGGACTGAGGTAAGAACCAAAGTGGGTGAATACAGCTTTCATTCCCATTTCTTTACACTTCTATTTCTATATCTCTTGGTCCTTTTGTTACCTGACATCTTTTTATATGAAGGTTGAGACAGAACTTGGCAGAAACATCAAGATTTCAACTGATATTTTACAAAAGCTTTTGAAATTTTGTTCAGGGATTTGAAATTAGCCTGAGAGGCATTAAATTTGTCCCGTCACATTCTCCCTTCTGAAAGCTGTACACTGGAAATTAATGTTCAGAGGACTCCTTATGAAGTACAGTGGAACCTCACAAGACGAGATTAATCCGTTCCGAAAGAACGCTCTTAGTGCGAAATGCTCTTAAGTGAAATGAGGTTTCCCATAGGAAACAATGGAAAGTCAGATGATTTGTTCCACACTCTCAAAAACATTAACCAAAAAATCATTTTCACCAGAATTTTATGTAGAAATGATTGTCCCTAACATCTGAAACAAGTAACAATGGTTAACACGCAATATAAAGCAGAAATAGAACAAACTAACCAGCACTCATGGATCTGCTTCCAGGCAGGTTCTTACCTTGGCTGCTGCTAGGCCGGCTGCTGTCTGGCGCCCCCTGCTGGCTTGGAGGATCTGCTTCCGCTCAAGGCAAAAGGGCCTTTCCCCTTTTCCCTCAGCAGCGTCTCACAGTACAGCACATGGACAGTAATGGAGTAAACTGCATGTGGCAGCGTTGGCAGAACTCTCACACGGTTGCTGCCTGAATGGGAAATACAGAGCGTGCTGATGTCTAAGTTATTGCGCAAGTTTGCTTGTCTTGTGAGTCGCTGCTCGTCTAGTGGAATAATGAAAGGGCTAAATATGGGAATATTATTTATTATTTTTTTTGCTCGTCTTGTGAAAATCTCATCTTGTGAGGTGCTCATCTTGTGATGTTCCACTGTATCTCTACTGTTTATTGACCAGACACTTGACTTATATTTTGGAATTCAGCATGAATAACACCATTTTATGTATAAACATCAGTGAAACAATAAACTGAACTGAGAAAAGAGTTGCAAAAAGATCATTAGAAACAATTATTTACATAAGAAGATAGTATATGTGCTTAGAAACTATATTATTAACCTGAACATAATTGAGTTTGAAAGAAAATAAACTTCATGTTTGGATTATTTATAATTTATTTATTTTACCTAGAAAATAAGAGGTTATTAGTATTACAAATTCCAATGTTGGCTAAAGTTTATTGGGTTATAACTGAAGCCAAAGAGAACATATGAAGCAAGTGACCAGGGGCTGCACTTCGGTACACTAATGGCCACTGTGGGTGGGATACAAATAAAATTAAGGCATTTTCTATTTCTGAGTACTGTAGACTAATTTTGGGAGCGGATAAACTTTCAGGGTTTTTTTTGGACAGAAATTATATTAAGTTCATTTTAGGGTTTTAATATGCTATTATGCATTTTGTATCTTGAAATTAGAGAAAACTATGTTGAACTTGTTTAAAAACTTTGATCGGCAAGCACTTCAGGAATTGTAGAAAAGGTGGGTTATGACTGTGGGGTGACTAGTCTATTACAAAGTCAAGGTTCCCAGAACAAAATAATTTTTTATTATTTTTTTCTAAGTTTTCTGAAAGATTTTTAACAAGATAAAAACAATATAAATTTTAGAAAATAAATAGTTATAAATAATTTTAATTACAATACTAAAAACTAATACAAACTAAATTTAGAAAGAAGAAAATGGAAAAAAAATAAAAAGTTCAGGAAGGAAGAAAAAGAATATAATACAGAAAAAGAAATATGTAAGAAAGTGGCTTCCAAACTTCATCACGAGTACAGTATAAGCAAATTTAATAATTCTTCACCCCCTGTAAGGTTAAAAACAGAGACCACCTCATCCTATACGCCATCTCTTATCTGTATACAAATCCATAAACATCAACTTTTCAATCCTGATGTCACAAAAACTCCATACTTCTCGGAGCATTGTAGCATATATGACAGGATTCACAGCTGTCATGTAGGAATATAAATTGTGAATGTTAAAGCACTTTAAACACCTATCCATTTTTGGACCTATGCAGCATATTAGCATTTCCACAATTTCAATATTCTATTTGCTCTTGTGTTCTCCGCTGTAGGTATGTGGCACCTAAGGGTAGGCAAGCAAAGTCATCAAGACTGACAAAAAGGACTATTTCTGGCTGTCCAGACAGTATCCACCTTTTTGAAAAAACAAACTCTATGTAACTGGAATTAATTACCTTTGAAACAGAAACTGAATAGACTGATTTGGGTAGGATCCATCCCAGAAATAACATGACATTTTAGGGTAATTATTAATTACACTAGCTACACAAACTATAGATTATTTTTTTTAAGAAGATGCAAAATGCATTTATTAAATCTGGAGTCATCTGGTGTCTGTTAATTGCTGTTTAGATACAGTGCTTCTACATTTATAATTACCAGCAGCTGGGCTCTTTTTCTTTCGGACTGAGTGGTAGTGATATCAATTTTCTCAGTTATATAAACTGAGTAATAGGCAGAACAGGCTGTTAACTTAAAACAGCATTACTCAACTTAGGTTTGCATGTCTTGGAATGGTAGGTTGGGAGCTGTTACCAACCTGTTTATAGTGTACATTGTGTATGTGATCAACAGACCTGGTAGTTAAGTTTATATATTGTGCTAAAGCGGAATGTGGTTTGGTTGTTTGTTGTATAAAAACAACCAAGCTGTATGTAAATTTAAATGTAAAACTGTGAATAGATTTGCACTTCATGTCATAGAATACACATGCCATAGAACAGAATTATTTGTTGAATAAGCCACAGTTAGTTATGATTATAGTGTACAGTATACAATAACTGAATAAAACAAAATGTATTATGCTTAATGCTGATTAGTAAATTTAATTGATGGAAATTAAATATAGGTAGTCCTCAATTTACAATCACAACTGGGATTGCAACATACACATTGTTTAGTGATGTGATCATTAAATGAGATATACCCAGTTTTACAACATTTTTGTTATCATTAAATAAATCACTATGTTATTAAGTGAATCATGTGCTCATGAAGCAAACCTGGCTTGGCTTCCTCCATTTATTTTGCTTGTTGGAAGCCCTCTGGGAAGGTTACAATGGCATTTATGTGACCCTGGAATGTTTCAAACATAAATGCATGCCAGTTGCTAAGTGCTCAAATTTTGATCACATGATCTTGGGAAAACTGCAAAGTTTTCTTTGAGTATAAGGACAAGTTATAAGTCACTTTTTTCAGCAATAGCATAACTTCAGATGGTCTTTAAATGAATGGTTGTAAGTCGAGGACTACCTGTAAGGTATCTTGAGCAACAATGATGATGAAAGGGCTAAATATGGGAATATGCAAACCAGTGCTTCTGAGAATAGATGGAACCAGTATATAAAAAGTGGATCTTTCTTTATTTTAAGGATGATAAGAGAATGGCCAAATTGTCATTGATTTGAAAATTTAATTACAAGTGCCTAGAATTTAAATCTTGAAACAATTTTATATATAGGACTTGATTTCTATGCTGTTCAATTGGCAGATTTTTTTTTTTGCATAAATGGCTTCTGTCTTGTCTGCAATAAAACAACTTGTCTAGCATGTCATTCCCTCTGATCTTCTGCTATAAGCAATTTCTTGAATATGGGGTGAAACATCTGGAGGATCGGATTTATTGCCATGCATTTTCAACTTACATTCTTCTAATCTCTGAGGAGGCAGTAAACAAATGTAGAACATGTTTTTTCGGATTTTCAGTTTCTTTCCTTATGAAAATTGGAGAGCAATACAACAAAGCATTAACATAGTATAATGATGTCTTCAGTGATGTCTCTCTCAACACAGAATCTTCCAGGTGATTAAGATGTCAATTTTCTGTGTTAGGTGAATTTCCATTGCAGGTACTCCTTGCTTAATCCATCTTTCATGGCGGCAACCTGGGCTGCTGAAACTGCTGTTGTAAGCATGTTTACATGATATCATGTCTTATGACCATGTTATTTACTAATTAACATTGGTAAATGAAGAGTACCTGTATTTGACTGCTCAAAAACATCTCTAGATGTTCTAGATCTGTGCAGTCGCATGCTTTTCCAATGTCTGATGACCAGACTGTGAGAAAATATTTCATAATTGAATAAATAGCTTGGAAAATTCCTAACTTTGGAATGCTGTGCCAAAATTTATTAATGTAGTGCTACATTTAGCAAGTACACCATTTAAAGCCACATGTTCATATGTATTTATGATAATTTGCATGTTCATATAATGGTGTCAGAATCTAGATTTAGCTGCTCCTGTTCTTGCAAATAATGTTACTACTAATGTAGATCTTTGACAAGCAAAAGTGGAAAAATATTTCAAATTTCTAAATACCAGTTTCATATCTTTGAGTAGTTTTTTCTAGCTTTTCCTTTATAGCTTCTCTCCATATATGTAGCACCAAGTTGCGGCACTAAGAAGGCTGACAGAATTTAGTTTCACAGTAATTCTGTTTCAACTAGAATAAAATGATTTTTTTAAAAAATAACTTTTTTATTGAAAATAAGATGAATATTTATCTTACTAAATCGGTACAATTAATCCAAGTTTGTTTTCTTTTATGGAGTAAGTCTTTTTAAAAAGTAATTCTTACTTTAAAAGATTTGCTATCATTTTTGAGTGCGATTTTAAACAGTAAATTATGCAAGACTCTCTAAACTATTTCCTGTTTAAACAAAGAAAGAAAGGGGAAAATGGAATAACATTCACTTCCTGAATGACAGCATTCCAGTTCTGAGATTGGCTACAGTATAACTGCCAATTAGAAGCGTCCTCTGGGATGATTTTGAATGCTGTTTACATGTTTTGTGATTTCTCCTTCTTATGCCTGGTGTTGTACAACTTGAAAAATTGTCTTGATTCGTTGCTGCACATGTATATGAATGACCAAGAAAATTTGCAATAATTTCAACACAGGATAACAAAATGAAAGGAAAGAATTGGATGCTCCTCTGTAGTTTCATGTGTGATAATTACCAAGTTGAACTGTGAAGACAGAAGAGGATATCTTTTCTTATGTTTCTCTGTGGAAAGCTTTTTTATAATAATGTTATTAAAGTTTACAAATAGAAAGATAAAAAACAATACAAACTAAGGAAAATATAAAAAGTAAAGAAGAAAAGTAAAAGGAAGTTGAAAAAAGAAAACAGGAAAGAAAAAGAAAATACATTACAGATGACTCCTTAAGGTTGTATCTTAAATATTGACTTTCTTTCTTTCAAAACTGATATAGTGCTAATTATTTATTTGCTATGTTGGCATGCATATGCAGAAAATGTATCAGTTAGTAGGAATAAATGGAAAGTACTTTTGTCTTACAAAACAGAAAAATGAAATACAAATTGGAAACTACAGCACAGTTTTGAGAAAATAGCAGTATAAGAAATGGTACAGGTGAGAATATTCTGTTTATCAAGTATCACACTACAGTGTAAGAAATTGTATAAAAATATTTTAACCTAGTTTGGCAACTTATAAAATGAAATGAGACTTTTATATGGTTTCATTTATTGTAACTTAAAATATTTTAGAATGTTTTTATATACAGAAAGGGCACTGCTTGAAATATATTTATATTGATAGATATAAAAGAATGCATAGTTTTGTAGGCTATAAAAAGTAAAAAAGAGATTAAACAGAATTCCTGGGAGATCAGTAGAAATACAGCTAATAAAATTTAGTACAGCAGAATACTGTGCAAGTCTTTAGTAATATTTATGTGTTTTTATATTTGATTAGCTGCTTTCTGAATTCCCTATGAGAGCCAGTTTGATGTTAAAGCATTAGGCTAGAGATATAAAGCCAGCTGGGTGACCTTTGGCCAGTCATTTTTTTCCTCAGGCGTAGAAAGGCAATGGTACTTCTGAAAACTCTTGCAAGGAAAACTGCAAAGACTTATCCAGGCAGTCTTGAGAACCAGATAAGATTAAGGGAAGAAAAAAAAAATGTGAAAAAACTTATTGCACCATATTTTGCAGAGGATATTATTGGTCTTGATGAACTGTTTATATTTTGATAATATATACAATAGATCCATTATATTTTAAAAACTCCAAAACGTTTTCTTATATCATTATAAATATAATTAATGTTCAAGTCATCCTACCCAATACATACAATCTTCACCCAGTCTTATTTTAAAAAATAAATCTATTAATAATGCTTCTTTGTATAAAGAACACAGAAAGGCTAAGATCCTGCAATATCAGAAGATCATGGACAAAAGCATAACAGAAACAGAAGGAACTGTTGCTGCCACTGAGTATATCTCCCATGAGTTCCTAGTATCTGCAAGCTGTGATTCATGGAATGATTTTTAAGTGCTGACTAATTCTGTGGCTTTCTTTTCCACTGCTCTCTTATGTTCTTTGGAACTTGGTTGGGTTTTCAGAAAACAACAGTATCTGTTAAACATAAAAAACAAAACCTACAAGCATAAAGAAAGTTGGATTTCTCAATGATACCCTTAAATATTTTTTGCAGATGGTTTTATTTCTTTCAGACAAAGTGTCCCTAAAGTAGTAAAATCTAGCATTTAAAAAATATCACTTGAATGCATATTTGCATCTGAAAGATGGTAAACTAAATTAACTTCTTTTGTGGGCATGTTTTTTCTCTTCTAGATCGTTCAGAAAGAAATAAACCAGACCACCGCTCATCAGGGTGAGATTGCTTTTCTGTTTTCTTGTGTATTTATACTATTCTCAGTACAAAGAATTGGGAAACCTTAGTTGATTAAAATATTAAAAACATCAGTTTTGCATTTTAGATTTGCTCTGATAATTAAAATGTTCGAAGTCTTTAAAGATTCAGATTGGATTCTTTCAGTTTTTCAAATAGAGTAAATATTTTGTTGGATCCATATGTATTATCCTTCAATTTCCTGTACTTACAATTATCACTATATAGGACTGGAAAACAAAACATGTTCTAAAATATGCATATCTTTAACTAACATTGTGCACTAGTTCTTTAAAGTATAATTACATATTCTGTATCTTGTGGGTTTTTCCAATTCATACATATGATTTATGTCGTTGAGAAAATAGGAGCAAATAAAACAAATCACTAAAAAGAGAATTATAGATCCAAAAGTCTCCATAAAAGAGCTAATATATTCTATAGAAATAAGCTTTAAAAAAATCACAAAAAATCAAAAACGCAAAATCATTTATTTATGGCATTCATCTAGACTCATTCAATGAATCTACTGCACTACTCATGCATAAGGACATTCAGAAAATAGTTTTACAGTTTCTGTTACTGATTTAGGTTAAAATTGTTTACTGTCTGCTTTAATACAGATAGTCATTGGTTAATTTGGTCACTTAATGACCAGTTGAAGTTACAACAAAAAAAATGTTATAACCCATTCTTGAAGTTCTGACTGCTATACACATACACACAAGATCATAGAATTGCATTTTGGGAGCTTGGCAACTGGTTAAATTTATGACTGGTTGCAGTTTCCCATGGTCACGGGATCACAATTTGCAGTGTTTTTGCGGTTTTCCTGATGGAAATGACAGAAATGTTAGAAATTACTCTAACTGGGATAAGTAATCTGTTGAGCAAAGTGGATTTTTCCACAAGCTTCATTCCATAGCTGTTACCCGAAAAATATCTAGATCTTTTGAAGAAAGAATGTCTGTGAGGAACAATCTGGTTAGAGAAATAATATCAGGCCTATATTTAGGAAGTGTTTCCAATGGATTGTAAAATGTCTCAGGTAAATAGAGTAAGTAGCAAATAAAAATAGAAATGGAAATGGTGGCTTTTGAACATAATAAATATGATGACATACTTTATTACTGCAGTTTATACTAACCCACAATGTGATTTATTTGGCTATGGCTTAGCATGCTTTTATATTAGATTGTTTAAAGACTTTTTTTATCCTGCCTTTATTATTTTATGAAAAACTCCAGATGGTCAATATATCTAATACTCCTTTTTCCTTCTATTTTCGCTACAACAACCTGTGAGGTGAGTTGGGCTGAAAGAGAGCAACTGGCCCAAAGTCACCCAGCTGTCTTTCATGCCTAAGACAAAACTAGAACTTAGTT
>JANHZU010004372.1:53408-65106 GCA_032468055.1 Acrochordus granulatus
TTTTCCACCATGATTTGCAAATAGATTCTTTCCGAATCAGACAATGTGATTGTCTGGATTTGTTTTCACATTTTGTCCCTCATAGTTGAGGTATACCTATGATGACAATTACAGGCCTCTCTTACCTTTTTAAGTGAGAGAACTTGCACATTTGGTGGCTCACTAAATACTTTTTTGCCCCACTGTATATGTTATGAGAAGATTGTGTTAATTATGCAAAGCTCCCTTTATTATTTTTTCTGCATTTTTTCTGAGTTTTTAATTTATATTTTCTATTGATGTATAATATTAAACATTCATAAAATGCATAATAATAATAGAGAAGGGAGTTTTTTGTAAGACAATTGCTTTTATAGTTAGGAACATGTAGAAAGGACATTACTTGGCTACAATGTAATCAGTGACTGCATGGCATCATTGACAATCCTATAATAATGGAAATCATTCAAGTTATCTCCAACCACAGATGTAGAAGAAGAGGAGGTTTATGACTTGATCAAATTCAATTTGCAATCAACATAACATGCAAGCAAGGTATGCTACTATGAATGGAGACTGGAATGCCAAAGTTGGAAACATGAAAATGCTGGAATGTATGGTTTAGGAAACAGAAATGAAGCAGGAAATCAACTTTGCAATTTCTTCCAGTCCAATGTTTCTTCATAGCAAACACTCTTCACACAACTAAAATGATGCTTCTATATATATATGGACATCACCAGATAGAATACACATAATAGGACATAAAATGCTTACCTTTAAATAATTTCCAATACAAATTGGAGCTACTTAATACCCTATGGTATAAATGACATGGGATAATGGTTCTGTTTGCTGGAGGATTAATCTGAGCAAATGAGACAAAAAGATACACACAAAGATTGACTATTTTATTGCTAAAAACAGGTGGAGTAGTTCAATTATAGCTTCAGGGACATGACCAGGTGTTTACTGGAACAATATATGATTCATTATAGAAAGGGTTTGATTGGGTTGTTTAAATCAAGCTGTGGATAATGCACAGAAAAATTGGAATCCCAGAACATTTCATTATACTCATGAGAAAGTTACAGGTCAAGAAAATACAGTAGGGACAGAACATGGCAAAACAGACTGGCTTCCAGTTGTGAAAGGGGTGAGACAGGGCTATATACTCTCTCCACCTATATGTTGAATATATATTAAGGAAAGCTGAATTGAAAGAAGATGACCATGGTTTTAAAATTGGAGGAAGAAATATCAACCTGCATTATGCTGATGATACTACCCAGATAGCTGAAAATGCAAAGGATCTGCAAAACCTAGTACTAAAAGTATAAATGCACAGTGGAAACAAATGGGCTAAAATTAAATATAAAGAAGATCAAACTAACAACAGGTAGAACAACCAGTCTTAGAACTGACAAAGAAAATACTGAAGTTGTGGATAGCTTCTGCCTTTTAGGGTTGGTCAAGTATCAACAGTAAAGGAACAGTCAAGAAATATACTGAGACTACTTGGCAGAATAGCCACAAAGGCCTTACAAAAGATAATTCAAATGCTGTGATATGCTCTACCTACCAAAATCAGAATAATGCAAACCATGGTATTCCCTATGACTTTCTATAGAAGCAAAAGTTGGATTTTTAGGAAGCAGGGCAGGAAAAGTATTGATGCCTTTTTAGTATGGTACTGAATAAGACTCCTAAAAATACCATAGATCATGCAACAAATCAACCCACTTGAGGCACAAATGACCAGGTTCAAATTATTCTATCTAGAACACATCATGTAAAGACCTACCTCTCTGGAAAAGCTCTATTACTGGGAAAGGTAGAACAAAAGAAAAGAGAAGGATGAGCAGCAGTAAGATGGATAGACTCTGGCACCATTGGGAGTCTTAAAAAACCAGAGATAGATCATTTAGAGAAAGACCTATATGGTCACTAGGAATCGAAAATGACTTGATGGCACATATTTGATGAGTTTTTAATAATTCAGTACACTTTCTAATATAATTGGAATGTATTGTGCTTTCTAATACTAGGCTTTCTTCATAATTTCTAGACCCATTCAGGGGAAAATCATATCATCCCAACCTTCTCCACCTAAAGGTGCCCCAAGAAGACCACCACCACCAAAATCTACCAAAATCTCATCACATACTGATAGATTTCCACGTTCATCATCTGATGTGACACTCCATAAGAAATCTAGCGTGCCTGGATTAGGAATCAAGAAAACAAAGAGCGATGATTTTAAAAAACATGGATCAGCTTTACCTCCTCGACCCAAGCCAGGTCATCCTCTGTACAATAAATACATGGTAAGAAGATTAATGTATTCTGGCTTTACCAGAGAGAGCTGTGACTTTGCACATATTAAAAGAATAGGCAGATTTTAAATTGTACAAAAGTTCAGAAATAAAATATGTTTCCAGATATAAGTTCTGATGTATTGGAGCTTTCTAAACTTTTCCACCATTTTTCTCCCTTTTGGGATATAAAATTTAATGTCATTTTAATGGAATAGCAGGTAGGTTCCTTCTGTCTACCAGTCTGCATACGATAGGTACTTCCATATCTAAGGATGTCTCTTCCCCCACTGCCTGGGAGGCAGTTTAACATACCTGAAAGTTTTGGACCCTGTTTTGACAGAGTTTGGATCGGCTAATTGAAAACATAAGTGCCTTAAGCCTTGCACAGATTTAGGGCACTTTTTATATTCATGTTTTTAAAATGCAACCTTCCCTAAAAAAAACCTATCAGGTTGATTTGTTATGTCATACCAACGTGGCCTTGAACAATCCAGTAAGGGAACAAAAACCAAGTGTGATCCCCACAGCAAACAGTTTGTATTTTCCAGATATAAAATGGACAGTCTATAGCTTTAGAAGCTGAGTAAACCTTGATTTAAATCAAAACTAACAATGTAGCTGTTTGTGCAAGTATCAATAAATGAAATTTATCAAGTACAAAATGAGGCAACTGTGTCAGTGTGGAGTGTTTTCCATTAGTAATGATATATACTCCATCATCTATGGAATTAAAAAGAGTATAGCAACCCTTAAGAAAATGCAAATTGGCATTCCTTTCATTTTATGAATGAAAAACTGGAATTAACTAGTTGTAGGATTAACTGGGCAACAGTGCCATTGTTCATTTGGATCTCCAAAATGAATGCTGGAAAAGAAAATAACGTGATATTTGAATAAATTTGCTTTGTTAAAATAATAAAACATGAGCATGTATATTAGATTGTCGAATCTATTTTTGACTTAAATACAGATTATTTGTTTTAAGCTTCCTGTGCCTCATGGAATTGCTAACGAAAACATTTCATCTCAAAATGCTGGACATCTCTCTTGCAAGGTAATGCTGATTCTTATACCTATGGATGCATATATCTGTACATGTAGCCTCATTAGTCATCAATCTGCTAATTTTTTGTAATTTTAAAGTATGGAGATGTACTTGTTCTGGTGGATCAAAGTGAGAATAGTTATATAGAATGCCAAAATGGAGAAGAAACTGGCAAAGTTCATTTATCCCAAATGCAAATAATAACTCACCTGAGTGTGAAAAGCAAACAACTGATATGAATTTCAATAAACATTATTCAGGGACATATACTGCCTGGAATGCATTTGGTACATCTAGTCCCAAATATAATTTTCCTAGCATAGTAAGGAACTGTACTTATTTTATCATGTTGGACTCCATCTAAGATTTCCATCATCCATCTTGGATGATTGAGGTGGCATATGAACTAAATAAACAAAACATCTTGCAAAAACATGTTGTGTTTTAGAACAGTACTATTATGAAAGGAATTCCATGTAACTGTCATAACATTAGCATCTAGAAGAATTAGAAAATATCAAAAGCAAGGAAGAAGAAATCTTATTTGGAAATATTTAATTCAAAGTACACAAAACAGATCGTGCAAAGGTAGTTTTGTTTTTGTTGATACATGTACTACATTGATGTAAAACTTCTAATTTTCAATAAAATTGTTGGTATTAAAATCCAGATTGACTGAGATTGACTCCCCATAGATTTTGGGATGTTGCATTTTTCATTTGAAATCAGTGAATTTTACTAAGCCATGGATGTTCCAAATAGTTCAGTGGCTTAAGAAAGTATAAAATATCAGTTATTATAATTTCCAAATCTGTTGTGTTTTTAAGGATTCAGCTAACATGCAGAAGATTAATGAGTCTAGTGTTCCTCGTGCGATAGTGCTGCATAATTTCAAAGCAGGTAAGAAGTGAAATCAGAGTAAGTGGAAATACAGTTTTTGCTTTTTGAACAATTCTTAATATACTTTGATTTCATTTTTGAAGTATATTAAGTATACTAAAATTTGAATCTCTTTGTCATCCTGATCCTAAAGCTAGTTAATTATTAAAAGGTAATTTCCATTTCTTGATATTACATTCAAAGCTTTTCTTCAGGACTGCTTCTGGCATATTCCTTGGTAGAGAAGCAGCAGGAGAGAGATGTTAGCAGATGCTTAAAGCCTCTGTCTTCACTGATTTCAGTTCATTTCTTTCTTTGGTCTTTCTGCTTAGTTTGTCTTCTTTTCCATAGAGGGCCTCATCATTTTCCTACATTCATCAGTTCATTAAAGTAGACCTTCCACCTACCTAAAACACTCTCTTGGTTTGTCAGCACATTTCCATCTGCATCTTTTACTACCTTAACTTGCAGCACATCCCTCTCTGCTCTATTTCTCTGTCTGACCAGTCGATACAAGATCTTTTTTCCTTCCTTTGAGTTCAGCTTCTCATACATCTCATCATAAGCCTTTTCCTTTGCCACTTCTCTTTTCACTCTGTTTTCTTATACTCTTGTCTGTTCTTCCTTGTTCCTCTTGATAATCCCAATTTTTCTTTGCCTGTCTCTTTTCTCTCATTCTTTCCTGAACTTCTTCATTCTACCTCCAAGTCTCTTTGTCTCCCTTACTCTTTCCAGATGTCACACCAAGAACCTTCCTAGCTGTCTCCCTCACCACTTCGGCAATAGTTGCCCAACAGGATCTGTTGTTTAAATGTTGCATAAAATTCTTCCTCTTTCAGTTTCCACCATCTGATTTTTGGTACAGTCCTTTCTCTTCCTTCTCCTCGCTTCTAAGATCTTGCAGACCACCATTCTATGATGATAAAATACGTGGAGTCATGGTTTAGATTTCCCAATGCTTGGCTTTCTCCATCCTTTCCCTGACATTGTTCACTCAGTCAAGTTTAAGTTTTTATCCATCTGCATCTTACTATCCAGGGTACTGACATACTTATAGTCAGCATGATGATCAAGCTGGAAGGATATTACTTTGTTCATGGTTTGTACCCATCAGCTGTGCTCTTGTCTATACAGGGTTGTCAGATTCTGCCCAACAAATATTTTGCATTTCTAGATGGAAAAGACAGCAAGTTTGTTTGTTTAACAGTATCTATCACTATCCTTCAACCAGGAAGAGAAGGAGAAGAGGAAGCTAACAGTAATACTATCAAACTCAAGGTAGAAACTCTTAAGTCAGTTGGATGAGACCAAAGGGACACCAGACTAATGATTGCCACTCAGCAATCCTGGTCAGCAGAAGGGTATAAAATAGAGTGGCTTTAAAAACTTTGGTATTGTTTTTCATTCTAAAGGCACCTGGAATCACAACATATTCATGTACTGCAGTACAGCTGGTCCTTAAATCCTCAAGTTATTTTAATAAGCGTGCATTTTTGTATCAATGAAGGCCAATTAATCTTTGCAGCACTAAAACATTTTGAGACCAAGTTATTGGCCCAAATCCTTTACAGTGCATAAATGAGAATTTAGAGGTTCTTTTCAGGCTGAAGTCAATGGGTTGCCCCAGTAAAGTAAAAATTGGATAAATAAGAGCACTTGAGAATCAGCAAAATACTTTGCAGGATAGTCTTTTGTGTCTGAGGATAGTATTTTTCAAAGCTAGGCACAGTATCTCACCAGACAGGTTGTTGCAAGGTAGATACTTCAAAACTCCATTAAGCCAACAGAACTGTGGTGGCAATAAACTTCTCATGTATAATTGCACTTACAGGGATCCACTTGTATTCCGCCCTTCATATGTAAATTCATAGGATGGCTAGATAATTTCAATGTGAGTCATCTTTGAGAAGATTCAAAACCTTTCATTACTTGAACAGATTTTGTGTTGCCACAATAAAAATAAGACATAGCAGGATCCAGAAAAACAATTACTGTACATCTAATTTATTATCCACTTCATATTCAGTATACTGATTCTGAAAATGTGTTAATTACTTTAAGTGATATGCGTATTTATTATACAGACTATCTTATTTTACACTTATTCTCATTTATTAATATACAATATCATGGTAGCTTGTTACACTTTCATTGCAGAGACTCTTCTATGTTGTTCTTTTATCTCATCCACTTAATTTGGTTCTTGTGTTGTATCCTTTGCAAATTTTGCTGGTGATTGATCAAATAAATGTTACTACTACCAATATCATGTGTGAGTTACAATTTCATACTTCTGCTGTATCATTAAAGTGTTTGGCCTCAATGACAGGAACATGCAGATAATAATCCATTTTATTCATCTTCTTGTATCTCTCAAGCCATTCCATTGCTTTTCCCTTGAAAGTCTTGTTGTATTAGCTCAGTGTGAAATGCTACCTTGTTCATGCTATCCAGATGCTCAAAAAAGTTATTTAATTATCCCCTTGAAGTTTTTGTCAGGTATAAAGTCAAGCTGACAAATTTGTAATTCCTCAGTTCCTTCTCCTTCATTTCTTTGAAGATGCAGAGATCATTTGTCTCCTCCAATCTTCTGGGACTTCACATGTCTTCCAGTATTTCACAAAAATTGCTAAGAGTGATTCCACTTTACCAGAAGTGAAATTACCAGAAGTTATGAAAACACAAGTTTTTAGGGGAATTTTAATTTATATTTCAAATAAACTGAGATGGAAACCAATGAGTAGTGCATCTGTCTGTCTATCTATCTATATAAAATCAGAGTATGGTTCAACTGAAATCAGAAAGCTATACATGGTCTTTCCAATTATGTGCTATTCATTGTCCTACTTGGACAAGTAGCAAATTTAAATTAATTAGCTTTGGACAACTATTAGTTACTATTGTTTTACTCATTGGATAATATCACCTATAAAAACAAGAATAAAAAATCATTGGCATCACTTATAATCTGCTTGTTGCTATGAAATATGTAAGTCAAATGTGATACATGATGACTGCTCTTCCGAAAAGCATGTAATGGTGATGATAGGAGATTTCAATTATCCTGACATCTGCTGGGAATTTGTTTAAAGTCTGAAGCTGACAAATTCATATCCCCTTTTGCAAATAACTTCTTATGCAGAAGGCAGAGTAAGGAGGTTTACTGTCCTGAATATAATCTTCACCAGCAAGGAGGAATTGGTTGATTAAGCAAAGGTATCTGGTACCTTGAAGGAAAGTTAATTTGTAAACTCCAGGGAAGAAATGAGAATAGTCAGACCTGCATACTGGAGTTCAAGACGGCATATTCTGATGAACTTGAGAAAGGGTCAGATAATTTTGTGAAACTATGATAAAGGTGTGAGAAAGATTAGAGAGATACCAAAGGCTTGTCAAAGAAATAACAACAAGCAAGAAGACATTGGTGAACTGGAAATGGTGGCTGGTAATTGTACACCTGCGTTTTCTCAGAAGGCAAGAGCAGGCCCGGCTGTTCATCATTATGCCTTGGAAGGAAACAGGAATGGCAACTTAGGGCAGGTAAAGCAATATAAGACAGAACTGAACTGATTTAAGCCAACTCAAGTCTTAAAAGCCAGATGGATCCTAGGGTCCTGAAGGAATAAATGGAAGTAGTTTTGGAACCATTTCTGGTAATTTCTAAGAAATACTGGAGGATATGTGAAGTCCCAGAAGATTGGAGGAGACAAATGATCTCTGTATCTTCAAAGAACTGAAGGAGAAGGAACTGGGAAATTACAAACTTGTCAGCTTGACATTATACCTGACAAGAACTTCAGAGATAATTAAATAACATTTTTGAGCATCTGGATAGCATGCTACAGATAACAACATGTATTTGTCACATATACTTCATACCAGGTTAAACTGATTTCCTTCTTCAATAAAATTACTTCCTCAATAGATCAGGGGAATGTCACAGAAGAGAACATCTGGACCTTGACAAAACATTTAATAAAGTTGTGACCGACTCCTTCATCAAATGGTAAAATGTGGGTTGGATGATAGAACTGTAAGATGGATTCTCAGTTGCTTGAATGACAATATTCAGAGAGGCTTGTTAATGACTAAAGGTCAGCTTGGAAGAAATGATCAAGTGGACTATCAAATGCTCCATGTCTCCATGTTGCGCCCTTTGCTGATCTGGATGACGGAACTGAGGGGATATTTATCAAGTCTGCTGATATATAAAACTGGGAAGAGTGTGGAGAGAATGAAAGAGAAAGAGAAATTCTGCATCTGAAAAGAAAAATGAAAGGCATTAGTACAGGATAAAGGAAACTCACCTTGGCAGTGGTACATGTGAAAAGGATCTGAGTATTCTTATTGACTTATCCTAAGTTACATATAAGCCAGCATTGTGATGCAGCTGCAATGATCATGAAGATGAATGCTATCTTGGGGTGAACTGAGAGGACCATGAAGCCAGGCTATAGGTAGTAATTTTGCTCTGCTCAGACCCTAATTATAATCTTGTGTTGAGTTCTGGGCAGCATACATAAAAAGGACAACAGCAAACTGACGCAAGTCCAAACTAGGGCTACCAAAATAGTGATACATCTGGAACCCAATGCTATGAGGAACTGGGTCTGTTTAGGCTTAGAGATTCTGAGTTTGTTTTAGTCTATGGGAGACCTGAGAGCAATTTTCAAATATCTGAAGGTTTGACACATAAAAGGAAAATGGATTTGTTTTCTGTTGCCTTGGACAGCAGGATTCTAGGACAATGGGATTAAAAATACAAAGACGGAGATTCAGACTAGATATTAGGAAGAATTTCCTAAGTGTACAAGCTGTCAGTCAGAGAACAAGCTGTCATGTTGAGTGGCGAACTCCCTTTAACTCGAAGTACAAACAGACGCCAGATGGGACTATAATGAGAATGCTGAGCAGGCAGTTGAGCTAAATGACCTCTAAAATCTCTTCCAACTCTGGGCTTCTGTGCTTATATAGCAAATGATATGCTTCCATTCTTTTTTTATAATTGTAAAAAGAAATTCTTGGTCCATTCCAAACCTGGTTCAAAGACACTTACTTGAAGAAGAGGTAAACTTTATTCAACAGCATGATGCGGATAGTCCCAGCAATCGAAGGTGGCCACTGATTGCAGTGAATTTTAGACATCTTTTAAAATGCTGGTGGGGTAAACCCTTTCATATAGTAGAATCATTCTACTTAGGGGCGCTAATCCCATTAATTTTACTTGTCATTTCTTTTAAAAAACAAACACAGAATATGGTGTTGCAAAAATTTGACAGAGCAATCTGGAAGGGTTTAAAGGTTGCAAGGAGTTCAGCAGTGGCCAACATCTGCTTCAGACAAAAAGCACAGTGATAAATAGCTAGAAGCATTTTGACGAAATACTTATTGTGTAGACTGAATGAGTCTGCTTTTGCCTATGACTGAACAAAGAAAGCAAATTCTGTGCTTCATGTACATTATAGGAAAACTAGGAACCAGGGAAGATGCTAGCAATACATTACAATCCCATGTGCTAGATTAGCAGGAATGATTTATACCAGGTATGGCATTCCATTATGCACATAGGAACACTTTAGTACTCAGTAATAAAATAAAGTTTTATCCAGCCTGCTTACAGCATAAACCGCAGGTGTAATGTTCTGCTCTACAGTAGGTCAATCTTTGCACCACCATTACAAGGACAGACTCACCGAGCAGAAATATATCGCAATGGCCTCTGGTATACATTGCTGCAAAAGGTCATTTTCAGTGACAAAATGGTATTAAAACACGGGCTGGGGGAGGAGGAAAGCAGATAATGATGGACTTGTCTTGATTTGAGGTCTGCAGTTTGCTTAGAAAAATGAGCACGAAGGGAAGGTTCCTTCTTGACAATACTTCGGATGACGCGCAGATGCCTCCACGCTCTGCTCTGAGGGAGGACAAATAAGCACAGCTCGATGCTAGCCAGCATCCAACCCATCCAGCTTCAGGTCACCGGATAAATTTGGAAACACTTTACTCAAGCCTTTCTTTCTTTACCGCAAAGACGGGTGTTCCCCCCCCCGCTAATTCCACTCTTCCTCCCCGACGGCCTGCTGTGAAGTTGCCTTTCTGCGAGCCAGATGCCAAGTGATCCAGATGTCCCAAGCACGGAAATGAGAGGGAAGCGGTTTCCTTGGCAACAACCACAGCACAAAAGCTCTCTGAGTTTCCTCTCTTGACGTGGAAGACTTGAGCAATCCAGACAGCTCAGAGGAATAATAATCAGCAGGCGAGCGCGATGCCGCAAGGGGGGCGAGTGAGGAGGAGAGGAGGGGGCGTTAGCCTTGTTTACAGACACGGGTGCGGTGTGCCTCGACTTCACCCCCTTTGCCCAACAATGCCCACGCAACGTTGCCTCATCATCGTATTCCAGCTTTCTTAGAATCAGGAATGGAGCAGCTGAAGGAGAGAACATGAGTGATGGAGGGTGACCCTGGAAAAGATCGCGGGAGTGGGCTGTCGTAAAGACCAGTGAACACAGATTAATGCATAAAGGATTTAGTGGGTACTTTTATTTTCCAGATCATTGACTCCATACTGCCTGTTTATTCCTTAGATGAGTCTTTTTGATGATGAGTCTTTTTCTCTAGGACTGGCCCACGGTCATCCCCCGAGTGGATCGGAACTCAGGTCTCCCTAATTCTGTCCTCCAATGTCATTTTTATACTTCGGTGAGGGAAACATCTCACAAGGCGCAGCTATTTCAGACAACTGTGGTTAAAAATATGGGATCAGAAAGTCATCAGTCCTGGTATACTGTCTTTAGCACTTCAGTCAAGGCTTAATTATCGTTCATTATCACAGAGTGGAAAAATATTAAAAATAATCCTGGTGAAATCATGGTTATGGAGCCCAAAGATCCTTGAAGAAAGATGTAATCTTGGAATAGGCATTGAAAAGCTCAGCATAGAAATGATCAGTTTAAAAAAAACAATTGTAGTGCCTTCTCATGTTACCAGTGAAACAATACAAAGAAATGAAGATCAGTGTATGGAAACATAATTTACCAATAAAGAAAGAAATGAGAACTCTATATCATCCAAGTATAAAAAATCACACTTCAAAAGGCAAACAAGCCACAACTCGAACAACCAATACTGGCTCTCCCTAACATTGTTCAAGGAATGAAATCCAGCTGGATGGAAAAACAGAGTGCAAGAGGGTGAGAGCCATCCAGATCTCGGGGGAACCTCATTCCAAAGGGCGAGTTCTGTGACAGGGAAAGCGTGTTTCCTTCTCAAATCCTTTACAGTGGTTAGAATGCAGATGGAGCATATTTTACAAAGGGTGGTATGCTTTTTGGAGGGCCAGTATTTTTTTTTGAAGAACACTTCATATAGTAAGCAGGAACTTTGAAACTCTCTATTAACACCGACAGATATTGAAGTTGAAGCTCAAGTACTTTGGCCACATAATGCGCAGGGAGGACTCATTAGAGAAGACTGTGATG
>JANHZU010004372.1:77039-88081 GCA_032468055.1 Acrochordus granulatus
TCACTGTATGGCCGTAGGAAGTTAACAGTAGTACACAGTCAAAGCCTTCCCTGTAATTATTGGAAACATTACTGATGCACATTCATAGGCACAGCTAGCAATAAATTTAGCTAGATAAGTGAAAGTTCAATAGCATATCCATCATGTGAACAAACCTTATCCCAAAGGATGAAAAAAGGAAGATTCTTTTAGTGTCCAACTTTTCTTACAAAGTGTGCCACTTTCATAGTCGGGAGGAAAAAGCATGTGGGAACAGCTTTCCTTTACAGAGCTCTTACACACTCATTTTCAAGAAC
Organism: Acrochordus granulatus; assembly: GCA_032468055.1. NCBI lineage: Eukaryota > Metazoa > Chordata > Lepidosauria > Squamata > Acrochordidae > Acrochordus > Acrochordus granulatus. The sequence continues at coordinate 77,336 of JANHZU010004372.1, forward strand.
AAATAGCTAGCTGCTAAGCTACAAAAGTTATAATTGCCTGCATTCAGAATTCGCAGTCATTGTAATAAGCAGGCCTACTGTTGTTTGTAGTTTGCAAGGAGTACTGAGATCACAATTTCACCCACGCTTTTAATTAAAGCCAGACTTTAAACCAAACTACATTTTGGTGTAAGGGTTAGTATATTGTGTGTACCAAGTTATCTTTAAGCTAGACAACAAATGCAATGAAAAATCTTAAGTCACTTTTTGCTTTTGATGCCATCAGTGTTCCTTATTCATAAAATGGTAGTAGTTTCCTATTTTAATTTTTTGAAGCTTCCTTTATACTCTCTTCCTATTCTCAATAGCTTACTTTGGTATTTAAAAAGTAAGCTAACATTTTACAAAGTCATTGATATGAATCAAAATTTCTATTTAAAAACTGGAAGAAAATGCACACCTGTTCAGGTGAGTCTTTGAATGTTATCTTATTCCCTAGGTTGTTGTATTATAGCTACATGATATAAAAAGTTAAAATTCAGTTTTCAGTAAGATAAATTACGTGTACATAGCATTATCATTATGTAAAATTGGTTAGTGAAGCAAAACCCACCATTTACACCAACCCTTGCTGCCATCCCATTTTGCTTTTAAGAATGGTATATGTCAACTTCATTACTAGGCTTGTGGAGATCACTGGAAGTGCTGAGCAAAAACATGTCTACCAGATTGAATGCAATGTTTGTTAAAAAATTTTTAACAATGTATTTTAAGATTCATGTATTTTAAGATTTTGTATTTTCCCATATTCATTGTCAATATGTGATGACTTACAAGTGACTGAGAAATGGTGGTTGTTACTAATGAAAATGCACTAATTTGTTTTCTAAATCAGTAATAAATGTAGCTACTTTTATATTTATCATTGTTTAAGCAAGCATCCAATTGAGCAAGCTTTGTTATCTACCAATCTATGTATACAGATTGCCAAATACAACTACTTCAATTAAGGAATGTCATGTAAAGGGTTTTTAATATAGTGTTAATAGTGTAAAGTTGAGAAATACTAGGATTCCCATTTCAGAACCTGGTATCAGTTTTTAAAATGAGGCCATATAGTATTATAGATCACATGCTATAAGACTCTCAAATAATACAACGAAGTACAGCAATTAGCTGAAATACAAATACATTATGTATTTATAATATAAACCAGGTTATTACAGTAGCTATTTAATCTCGTTTAATTAATTTTCTTCAGAGATTACAGAATGTATACAAAATACTTTTGCTTCAGGAAATTAAGATTGTTATTCCTCAGTTTTATGGTACCATTATATTTGTATATATCAATGTGTTGTCATAACTGTACTGTTCAAAATGGAATGAAATTTATCATAAATGAATAATTTTAAAAAGCTACACAATTTATGGAAGTTCTTTTCCATTTGATTTAAGGCATTAAAAATTTTACACATCTTATAAAGCTTCAAGTGATTGGGAATCAAGGCCCAGAACTCACAGAACAAGTAGATGACTGACAGATTATTAATGGCACAGAATTAGCATAATTAATATACTGCGTAAGGAGATCCACGTTCAAGCCCCTTTCTCCACCTGACTATAAAGCTTGGTGGTTGACTTTGGCTCCATTTCTTCTCAGCTCAACGTATTGCAGTTGTTGGAAGGGTAATACTTAATGCAGAGTATTATATATGAGGCCTCAACTTCTCAGAAAAAAATACTAACGCAGCAAATGATTTAAAAAGCTATCAATGTGAAATGGGAATTTTCCTTTTCTCATCTAAGAGGCTAAGGCATCATTTGAATATAATGTAAATAAACCAGCTGAAATGGTACTATTTCTAAATGGTAAACCAATTTCAGCTGGTTTGTTACATTATATTAAAATGCCTTTAGCCTCATTTAGATGATAAAAGGAAAATTCCCATTTCACATGAGTTTCAAATGAGTTTTTTAAATCATTTGCTGCATTTATATTTTTCTGGGAAGTCAAGACCTCATAATACTCTGAATTAAGTACAGTGGAACCTCAAGACGAGCAAAAATTTTTAATAAAATTGATTACGCTTGACGAGCAGCAACTTACAAGATGAGGGAGCTTCACACGATAACTTACGCATCATCAGCCAGCGCACTCTATATTTCCTGTTCAGGCAGTAACTGCACAAGAGTTCTGTCAATGCTGGCACGTGCAGTTTACTCCATTACTGTCCGTGTGCTGTACTGTGAGATGTTGCCTCAAGAGGCAGTGGCAGCAGCGGATCCTCTGAGCCAGCAAGGGGTGCTGGACAGCAGCTGAGGCCAGAATCTGCCTCGAAGCAGATCTGTAAGTGCTGGTTAGTTTGCTCTATTTCTGCTTTATATTGTGTGTTAATCATGGTTATTTAGGGACAATCATTTCAACAACAAATTTCCATTGAAAATGATTTTTGGTGAATATTTTTGGGGGCGTGGAATGGATCATCTGACTTTCCATTGCTTCCTCTGGGAAACCTCTTTTCAGTTTAAGAGCATTTTGCACTAAGAGCATTCTTCCGAAACGGATTAGTCTCATCTTGCGAGGTTCCACTGTATTAATTCCCAACAACTCTGTGCAGTATGTTGAGCTGAGAGAAGAAATGAATCCAGTCAACCACCCAGCTTTATAGTCAGATGGAGAAGGACTTGAATTGTAAAGCAGACTCACAACATAATTCTACAATAATAAGAATCGCATGTGCCCCTTTCCAAAATATTTTATCTCCTCTTCCTATATTTAGTTTAGTACCTCTCGTGGAGAAGAGCAGATACTTCCTTAACTCTGCTAAATGTAATACAAACTTACTTGTTGACCTAGAATGCTCAAGGTATTTACTACAGCCTACTCTAGTCACATTTTTGTTAAATACTTTTTATTCAATGAAATTGTCCATAGAAGCATCATAGACTTGATTAGGCTAAGCTTGGATAATGATTTTAATTGAAAATATTACACTGGAATCAATTTTAAATACTTCATGCCCTCCTTCCAATATCTAAAACCTTCATGCTACATGAAGGGCTGGGAACTTCTTTGCACTGGGGTAAAGAATGAGATGATTGCGTGGAAGTGTCTTGAGTGGAATCTGATCACAGAATATACTTCCCATTGATTTCAGTCTTCCACCATCTTAGTTCACTACATTCAACAGGCATGCCTGCTTTTACCAAACATTTCAATATTTTGACTTCTAGCTACTGCCTGGAGAGGTTCCTGCAGTTTGTTTGGCAAGATTGCACCTTCCTAGAGATGAAAGAGAATAGTTGATTCAAGGTCAGTGAATTGGCTTTATTCCTAAGGAAAAACTAGAACTTGTGGTATCCCAAGTTCCGGTACATTTAAACCATTTAAACTGGAAAGGGAGAGGGCTTCCACTAACATTTGCAAACTGTAAAAAGATTAGAGTTACACTTCCTGTAAAGAACCAATTTTACATTTTGAGGAAACTTTGTTGTTCAGTACTGTTACAACTGAATACATTAGCTACAACTTTTATAAGACTAGAAATAGCCTAATCACAATTACAATACACTAGTAACCAAAAGGAATAATTTGTATGTAGATCACCTTTAAAAATACTTAGCTTTGGTGTGGTATTACCTGGATCTTTAAACAACGAAGCATTAAAAAATCCAAAGTAACTTAGAATGTTTCTTTCCATAATGTTATTAGATTTTATTATTCAGACATTACTATTACCCAAATTGCAATAATTCTATGAAATAAAATGAACATCTTTATTCTGTTTCATCAGTGACTTAGTTGGTTATCAAAAGTGTCTTAGCAAACTGCAGCATGGTGTTCCATAAAAAAAAAGCAGATTACCACACCACTTATATTAAGTCTTTTATTTTCTATCTGATTTAGACAGATTCTTGCACAGGGGGCTCATATCCATCAGCTCGTTCTACTTTGGCACCAGTTTCATCTCCAGATGGTTTTCCAGCACTGCCACCTTCACCATGCAGTTCCATCAATTTGCCCACTACAAATAATCGATAATGTAAATTAATATATATAATTCCATGCTAAGATTTACACTTTAAAGGAATGATGCTGTATTTTCTATTAAAATACTAGCTATCCATTAGACATCTTACAAAAACTAGTAAATATCTTTGTGTTGTAAGGGAATGTCAGCATTGGGATAAAGTAATCATTTTTTCATCTGGGACCGAAACAACGTGTCATCATTCATTCCCACTTCAAGAAAATTAGTCAATATTAGCATAGTATTTTCAGTGACACATAAAATGCTTACATTCAAACTTGGGCTTCTTGAGCATTTTGACTTTACGAACGTAAACATCATGGAGAGGGTAGATTGACTGACATGCTTTTTCTATATCTTTACCAATGCTGTCTGGAATCCTAAAATCGCAAGAAAAAATTAGTTAATTTTGAAGTTTCCAAACTAGAAACCTAGACAGAAAACCAGCAGATTTACTTGTGACAATGGCATGGATTAGTACAGCAATTGTATTAACATTTATCTTGTAAAATAGAGGGGCAAAAACATTTTCATTTATTATTAAATTTATATAAATAACAGCCCATCTTGCTGTTTAGGGCAATTCTAAATAAGAAATAGACGCTATCATAAACTGGAACCTAACCCTCTGCATTTACAAAGAAACTTCAATTTATCACGTGAAATAAATGTGGTGTTAAAATGTCAATAATTAGGTTTATAGAATATGCTTATAAAACACAACAAACCAGATTATGGATTAACCCAGCATGAAGCAAGACAATAATTCCAAATACAGCTGAATAAAATACCAAGAAAGAATCTACCCATCTTACTAAGCCATAAGGTAATTTATTGGTCTTCTCTTATAGAGTGTTAAAAAATTGGAACTAATTAACTCACTTATTTCACTAAACCACTGACTTCTAATATGCAGTCTTTTAAAAGAACTATTTACCTAAGTTGTTAAAGAACTTAAAATATTTTTATTTTCATTAAATACCAATTATAAATTGAAAACCTAGATTATAAACAAATTCCACTTGAAGTAGCATGCCACTGAAAACTGTCTTACTAAGCATAGATACAAAATTCAACCTACAGCTTATTGACAACTTCTTTCAGGTCATTTGTTTGTACTTCGCGTGTCATGATTTCCACCATTTTCTTGCGGATTTGGCGGACCTGCTGGTGCTGAGCATAGGAAGTCTTGCGAATCTGGTTAGTTCGTTTCTTAGTGAAACCAACGCAGAAAAGGCGTAGAAGGTACCCATCTGTAGTTCTGACATCAACATGAGCTTCAATCATTGTCTGGAAAAGTGTAACGAGTTATTTTTTTTAGCATATCAAATTACTATGTAGCGATGAGATTGCCTGCTTTTAAAGTAGTTATAGCATGATAATGATATTCAGAAGAATTCCTGCAAAAGTATGCTTAGGAAGCATCCATTTATGTACCAGAATACAGACAAAAATGATTAACTAGCATAATTTTTTGAAACTTTTTAAAATTCAGGATCTGACGTTACCATGTGAAAATAGATAGTGAACCAAAACTTAGATTTTATTTACTTAAGAAAATGTATGCAGCTGCCAACTCACTCTTGGTGACCGTGGGTGGCTTACAAAAATAAAACCCAATACAAACAAAGTCAAACCACCCATTCGATAGGCTCCATTTGATTCTGGGATTCCCAGGCAAGTTGAGAAAACCATGTTTTCGGGGCCTTATGAAAGAGTGTTAAAGAAGGGCCATTCTTCTCTCTGCAAGGATGATGTTCCATAGAGAGGGTGCCACTACAGAGAAGGCCATTCTCCTCAGTCCCACTATATGGATCTCCTTAGGAGAGGGCACCCACAACATTCCATGCCTCCCTGCTTTAATGAGTAGGGTAGATACCATCAGGAAAAGGCAGTCCCTCAGTTAACCTGATCCCAAGTCATGAGAGCTTTAAGGTGACAACCAGCACCATGAATGGACCCAAAAGCAAACTGGCAGCCAATACAGCTCCTGCAAGAGAAACTGACAAATGTGCAAGCCTATGCTTGCACAAAACCACAAGTCATTGTTCAGCTGAAGTACATACCATACTTATCACTAACCTGCCATTTCTTAACCATTGAACACATTTTATCACGTGTGAGATCCATGCCATGAAAGTTTGTCAGGCAGTTTTTTCCCTGGACATCCTCTGTGATCAGTTTGAATTTACGAAAGGCAACTTCATCATTCTGTAGATCAGCAAGGCTTACTTCAAATACACGGCCTTTCAGTCCGTCCGAGGCAATTTCTATAAAAGAAAGAGTTAACTTTTTCATAAGCTATGTATCAGTTTCTAAGATATACTTCAAAACTGTCCTCTTGTGTTCAAAATAATTAACTATATATATAATTGTAAACCACCCAGAGGGAGATGGGCAACATTTAAATTTAATAAAGGACTGTGAAGCGTGTAAACCAAATGTAAACATTCAAATTTATTTTCCATTGAATTTCTTTTTTCTCACACACACATACAGATTTTCCCTCCACTTACCAAGTTACAAACAAAGGTAAAGGTTTCCCTCCCAGTCGTGTCTGACTCCAAGGGGCAGTGCTCATCATTTCATAGCCAAAACAGCCAGCGTTGTCCGAAGACACTTTATGGTCATGTGACCAGCATGACTACATGCAGGGCACACAGAACATTGTTACCTTCCCATCAATTTCGGCAGTACCGATTTATCTACTTGCATTTTGCATGCTTTCTTCTCCTAGACTGGCAGGAGCTGGGGCAAATCATGACAGCTCAGCCCATTATGTGGCGTCTGGAACTCGGGCTGCCTACCTTCTGGCCAACAAGTTCAGCATCTTAGCCACAAGGCCACTGACCCGCATTTAGGCCACTGTGCTCCCATCTACTAAGTTATGCTTAATAATAAAAACAGTATTTAGTTAGTGTTTGAGTTATTAAGCCGCTCAGAACACATAGTGTATCTTAAAATCCAACATTTCTTATCACAGTAACTTACTTGTTCCCTGAGTCCTGGTAACTAATGTCTTTCCAATGTTTCGAATATTGAACATTGCTGGAGCCTTGACATCATACCAGTCCTTCTTTGAGAAGGGGTCGACCCTGATTTTCAAAATAAGGAGGAAAATGCTCAGAATGGCGTTCAGACCTGCATTTTCTCGCTGATCCAAGAGCAGCTTGGGAAGCCACCTTCTTCCCGCGGCTCTTCAGGAAAGCCTTATAACGAAAGCTGGGCGTCTTACTGAAGCAGCCTTTTACCCGCGCAAGTAACAAGCCGACGCGCAGCCGAGGATGAGAAACGAGTCCTCCCGGCTGTGTATTTACGGGGCGCGTAAACTGCCACGCTCGGGGCCTGCACACCGTTCCTGCTGCGCCTCCGGAGCAGTTTTCTCGGCCTCAGCCCCCTTTCCCAAAAGCCGCGAAGGGCCTCGCTGCCGCCAAGCCAGCGCGCGCGACACCTCCGCTGAAGTCACCGACGAGGCAGGCCGAGGGCTCCGCGCACTCCCGCGGGTTCCTCTCGCGCCCGTTCCCACTTGCTGGCGCCCACGCGCTGGCTTCTACCGGAAGCCGCCATGTCAGCACCTATCTCCGGTCGCCGCGCTCTCCTCCCGCCCCCTCCCCAATCCAGTCAACATCGTAGGCATCCGATCGGGCCGAGCCACGGGCCCCCCTCAGCCGCCTTGCGAGCACCCCAAAGCTTCTCCCACGCCGCACTTACACTTTCTTCTTAGCGCCTTTCTTGCCTCCTTTAGTGAGGCGCTTATTCTTGCCTACCGCCATCGCAACGCACCGGCAACCAAAGAGACCGGAAACCGCAAAGAACGCGAGATTAGAACGTGAGCGAGACTTCCGTTTCTTCCGGAAACGCGTGACTCGTCCCGGTCGCGGCGCGAGGTGACGGCTGCCCCTAGTGGGTTTTCGCGATGTGCCAGCTCGAGGGCGGAGGTGAGCGGTCATCGTCGGCCTCAGGGAGGTCCTCCTTAAGCGCTCTGAATATACTAACGGACGGTGTATGGGCGCGCTTCGCTGTATGTCTGCATGGCCCCACTTATGTTTTCTGTCAGTGGCTGGGCTAACGTATCTCACAAAAGCATGACTTTCTAGATTTAGGAACGGGGACATACTGTATCTGGAATTAGCATGGAATGACGAATTCATAAAATGCTGCCATAGGAAACTTAGATCATTTTATCCACTAATGATAAAAATGTTCAGCCACACAAAGAACTCAGGACAGAGAGCTCTCACGATCGCTCAGGGCCACCCTCCAAACTGATGCGCTGGGTGTGATCACTGAACAAATTATAAATCCTCCTAAAGATTCTCCCATCTAGCCCAGTTAAAATGTGGTGTGACGACCCTGTGGGTCCCCAAGACCCTCTCAGGATCTACAAAATCTATTTATTAACTGTTGAATATTTTTGCAAAAATTTAAAACAATGTTACTCTTCTCATTCTTCTTAATACTCTTTTATGTATGAAAAAGTAGGCTTTTTTCATTAAAATATGTTAATGTTTAATGGGTTTAATTTTGTTATTTTTATATGACTCAAAATATTTGTAGATTTATTAATCTACAAATGATTAATAAATACAGTATTGATAAATTTAAGCCATATAAACAAAATAACTTTCAGGGTCTTCCATAATTTTTAAAAGTTGGAATGAATCCTAAGAGCAAAAAGTTCAAGAAACAGATCTAGCCTATGTTTTACAGTTTTATTAATGTGGACATCACAAGAGACTTGAGTGGTCTGCTGAAGTCAAGATACTAAACTACGTCCACAGTATTTCCTCGCTCCATTTAAACAACAACTTTGTTGAAAAAGGAGATGAAGTTACTCTGACATGACTTGTGTTAATCTTTATTATTTTGATTTTAATTCAAATATTAATACTGTTCTAATATTTACTGTTTTATTCTGATTGTAAGCTTAGAGTGAGTTTTATGAGATTGGCTTTGTGTAAATTTAATAAATAAACTGAAAAGGAAGAACATGGAGTACAGTCTGATAAAATTTTCTAACTTGACATACCAAAATTTCTGGAAAATGTTTTAGGGAGGAAAGATAACTACTGATTATTTAGACATATAATGACTTATGTAGGCAAGTAGGATGCATCAGTCAATTGAATTACATGATCTTCATTAACATCAGAAAGTTTATAACCATTTAAATATATTTATCTAACAATGTAGTTGGGCTTCAGATATTATAAGTAAGTTGTACTCACAAAAATGTGCAATGTTGCTGCTGTTTTACAGCAAACAATAATGCTTACCCCCCCCACACACACAGTGAAGCACCACCTTGCTGTGGTTGGGGGGCTTGTGTGCTCCAAAGAAGATGAGATTATGCCAGAGGTTCAACCATATTGGACAGATCTCATCTGAGGAGCCAGACAAAGAGTATCAGCCTCCCATAAAAAATATGAGACGTAATTTACAGAAACCCATACTGGCTTGGTCATTGCCCAGGATAACAAGGACCATGCTACATGTTACTGGGGTTTCTGGACATCTAGTGAAAAATGGGCGACAGGACTCCACTGGAGAAAGAAATGGCAACCCACTCCAGTATCCCTGCCAAGAAAACCTCATAGACAGCAACAAAAGGCTGAAAGATGGGACGAATTAGATTAGAAAGAATTACAGGTAGCTCAAGAAAGAGTGAAATGGCTGGGCCAAAGCCAAAAGGATGGTCAGCTGTGGATGTGTCTGGAGACCGATGCTGTAAAAAATACTGCATAGGAACCTGGAATGTAAGATCTATGAATCAAGGTAAGCTGGATGTGGTCAAACATGAGATGGCAAGATTGAACATAGACATTTTGGGAATAAGTGAACTAAAATGGACAGGAATGGACAAATTCAATACAAATGACCACTATATCTACTACTATATACAAGAATTCCTTAGAAAAAATGGAGTAGCCACCTCAGTCAATAAAAGAATGAGAAAAGCAAGACTGGGGTACAATCTCCAAAATGACAGAATGATCTTGGTTTGAGTCCAAGACAAACCATTCAACATCACAGTAATCCAAGTCTGTGCCCCACCACTGTTGCTGAAGAGGCCTAGGTTGATTGATTCTTTGAAGGCCTACAACACCTTCTAGAAGTCACACCAAAAAAATGTTTGTTTCGTCATAAGGGATTGGAATGTTAAAGTAGGAAGTCAAAAGATAACCAAGTTTGGCCTTGGAGTATAAAATGAAGCAAGGCAAAGGCTAACAGAATTCTGCCAAGAGAATATGCTAGTCATAACAAATATATTTTTCCAGCAACCCAAGAGGTGACTTTACACATGGACATCACTGGATGGCCAACTCTGAAATCAGGGTGATTATATTTTTTTGCAGCCAAAGATGGCTCTATATAGTCAGTAAAAACAATAGCTGGAGCTGTCCGTGGCTCAGATCATGAGCTTATTGCAAAATTTAGGTTTAAATTGAAAAAAGTAGGGAAAGCCACTAGGCCATTCAGGTATGACCTCAATGATATCCCTTATGAATATACAATGGAAATGAGGAATAGATTTAAGGGATTAGATTTGGTAGAGAGAGTGCCTGATGACACCTCTGGACAGAGGTGCATAACATTGTACAAGAGGTAGTTACTAAAACCATCCCAAAGAAAAATGCAAGAAAGCAAAGTGGCTCTCTGATGAGGCTTTAGAAATAGCTGAGGAAAGAAGGCAGGCAAAAGGCAGGAGAGAAAGGGAAAGATACACCCAACT
>JANHZU010004374.1:0-11742 GCA_032468055.1 Acrochordus granulatus
ATCATAGTCAATAAAAGAGTGGGAAAAGCAGTTCTGGGATACAATCTCCAAAACGACAGAATGATCTTGGTTTGAATTCAAGGCAGACCATTCAACATCACAGTAATCCAAGTCTATGCCTCAACCACTGATGCTGAAGAGGCTGAGGTTGACTGGTTCTATGAAGGCCTACAACACCTTCTAAAACGAACACCAAAGATCATAATGGATTGGAATGATAAAATAAGAAGTTAAAAGATAACCAGAATGACAGGCAGGTTTGGCCTTGGCATACAAAATGAAGCAGGGTAGTGACTAATAGTGTTTTGTCAAAAGAAGACGCTAGTCATAACAAACACTCTTTTCCACCAATCCAAGAGGTGATTCTACACATGGACATCACCGATGGTCAACACCAAAATCAGATTATGTTCTTTGCAACCAAAGATAGAGAAGCTCTATACAGTCACTGAAAACAAGACCTGGAGCTGACTGGCTCAGATCGTGAGCTTCTTATGGCAAAATTCAGGCTTAAATTGAAGAAAGTAGGGAAAACCATGAGGCCATTCAGGTATGACCTCAATACTATCCCCTATGAATATACAGTAGAGGTGTAAACAAAATAGGTTTAAGGGATTAGGTCTGGTAGAGAGAGTACCTGAAGAACTATGGACAGAAGTGTGTGACATTGTACAGGAGGTAGCTATTAAAATCATCCCAAAGAAGAATAAATGCAAGAAAGCAAAGTGGCTGATGAGCTTTCCAAATAGCTGAGGAAAGAAGGAAATGAACTTGCTCCTTCTAGTTTTAAAAGTACCTTTTAGAAATAGGAATCATGGGATTTTGACAGTACTGAGTTGTCCCACAATCTTAATTTAATATAGGAAAAGAAAATGGCATATCCCTAGGAAATGGAAATCATATACTGGCTAATTACATAACAATTATTTATTTTTTGGAAATATATACTTTGGGACAAAACTTAATTGTACTTACCCAACATATGCTGATTTGTAAGCTAATAAAGTGTGAGCAGGATGGCATGACAAATTGGCACACGGCTGGCTCAGAAATGATTCAGAGCACTCAGTGATTCAAACTGGAAACTAGTATCAATCATAGGCCCTCTTTTTCAATATTGTAATGTAAATAATGCCTTGGACAAGGAGATGGGGGAACGTTTATCAGATTGGAAATGGCTCAAAATTGTGTGGGATACTTAAGAGTAGGTAAATACAAAAATTTGATATGTTAGAGAAATGGTAACTTTAACAGAGATAAGTTCTTCATTTAGAAACCAAAGTCAAACATAGGTGGGTTCTGGTTTAGTAATGACGGTTGCAAAAATTATTTGGGAATAGCAGTTTATTACAAACTGAATAACAGCCAGTAGTGTTGTATGGTTGCAAAAATGAAATGAAATGCTAGATTACATCAGCAGGAGTCTAATTTCTAATCACAGGAAGTAATTATTCCGTTTTAATCTGTTCTAGACAGATTTCCACCTCACTGCATTCTTCAAATACATGCAAGAATGTCATAGAGAAGCATATCACGACCTGTTTTTGCTTGTTCCAGAGCCTTGGACACAGAACAATAGATTTAAATTAACAGGAAGGCAGATTGTGACAGAATGCTAGGGAAAAAGAATTGTAACGTTAAGAGTAGTTTTACAATGGAATCAGTTGGACTTCCAGTGAAGATTGTTGTCTGACTAATCCAATAGGAAGGAGCTCCTGGACTGAAACTTTTTCAACTTGTAAACAGGGAACTGTGTTCCCTGAATTTATATGACTCTCCTGGATTAGGGAGAGTCTCAGAATCACCCCTCAAGATCCTCCGGACAGTGGTGGTTTGCAAAGAAACTCTGGAGCAGCGCTCCAAAATACTTGGGTGAGTCGTCCAGCTGGGAGGCTGGACTTCACAACTGAAAAAAACGTTTGGAATTTTTTTTTCCAAACAATAAGGCATATCCTTCATTTCTCTAAGCTAAAAGAAGCTCTTTTCAGCTACAGCCTGCCATTCCTTTTGAAGATCTGCACCATTTTTGAGATATTATTATACTAGACAGTGAAACCGGTTATCCAGAGTGGGGGTGAATGTATTTATTGGATGTTCAAATAAAAGTTACACAGCTATCTATCTAGATTGTTTCAATTTGGATTCCTGCATTGACCACAGGTTGGGCTTGATGGTGTAAACAATTCCTTCCAATTCAATATTTCTATAATTTTGTGCTATTGGTGAGAAATAAACCAGAGAAAGGCAGAGTGTCCCACAATAACACCTATTATTGAATACCAAACGGGACATATTTTCTGCCCTTGTTTCTGCTCTGATACAGGGTAGGAGTTACTTTCTGTAGTTTGGTGTGTCTTGTTTATGTTTATGAAATCTTGATCTCTTTTTGTCTGTTTCAGGGCTATGTAATGCTGCTACTTTCTTTGATTTATCAACTCAGCATCGGGAAAGTTGCTTCTGCTCCTTGTTCTTTTCCCTTTTTGCTTCAATTCATTCTTCCAAGATGGCTCAGGATGGAGCAGTCATGTGCTTCCATCCTAATCATGCTATGTCATGTCAGCACTATGTTCAAGCAATGGAGGAGACACCACAGTTTTCTCCTTCCAAGAATGTGGTACCTGCTTCTTTTAATCCTAATCACAGTCTCTCACCCAGTGCTGGCAGGATTCATTTCCTCCGCAAGGGGCTGACTCTCGAACCCTTGCGATCCCAGCTTGGCATATATAATAGCACTGGCTCCCTAACCCAGAAGATAACAAAGATGAATAACTTGGGAAGTGGCAGCTGTCCCAGCTCAGGAAGAGTAACAGCTCCATGTACTCCACTAAGAAACAGGAACCCAACTCCCCCACATCCCTCAGGCACCCAAATCCCCCTGGTAGTCCCAGTCACTGGTGGCCAAAGTTCTGTGGTGACCTTTCGCTTTATTGAGAAGGCTAATGTGAAAACTTTAAATGGTTTCCCACAAATAGAGTCCAGGAAAGAAAATGGTTTTAGCAGAAGTTTGGAATCTGAAGAGGCTTTCCCCTTTGAGTCCAACAAGCAAAGAAGCCATAACATGAACGTGCAGACACAATATTCTTTACAACACAAAGTCACACCATCCCTAAATCCTGTCATTTTGGATAACAGAGTGAGCTTCAAAGTCCAGACAGATAAATCCTCTTTGACCTTTTCAGATGAACAGGACTCAGGGGTTCTCAGCAATGAGCAGGAACATCTTGGGTTTAAGCCAAAACCAGAGATATCTGCTTCAGATCCTCTTCTTGCTGGAAACAGGTTCCTTTTAAATGCACAGCCCTCTCTTGGTGCCAACTGCCCTTCCAGTTCCCTCACTAGTGGGATGAGCAGCTTGTCTAATGATCTCTTGTGGCATCAAAGACACCCGCAAAGCAGAGAGTTACAGTACCAGGTATTTAGTAAGACTACATATTTTCTTACCAAAATGTTATCTAAATCTGGGCAATGGAAATCTCACATTTAAGGATCTCCCAAATAAAAGTCTCTGTCCTTCCTACAGGGAAACTTGTGGGCATATTCACGAGAAAGCTCTGCTCATGCCCAGCGTGTTGCCAAGGCCAAGTGGGATTTTTTCTATGGCTCAGTGGAACCTCCTAAGACAGGTAACTCATTAGTGGTAATGTAATATATGACAAACATTTCTTTATGATCTATCACTATGAAACAATATTCTGAGCTTATGTTTGCTATAGATAATGCAAGTATTGTGGAGTGCCTATGTACATGTATGTTTTGAAAAGGCAAAACAAAGAATTCTGTCTTATATAAGACTCTAACAATAAAGTACAAGTTCTCTTGCTGCATAACTCAGCAAGAAATACTATTTGACATTCAGTAGTAAAAATCAGAAACTTCAGATGCATTAACAAAAATAAGGTATTTAGCTGTACTAAAAACTTGTTGAAAAGGATCTTCATTCAATTCATGGCTGCAGCTGCAACTAAATACAGTACTAATATTTACTTTTTTACTAGAAATCCACAGGTGACCCTATGTCCAAGCTCTGTGTTGAGTAAAGGATGCTAGATGTGGCATGATCCAGCCAAAGCTAATTTCTACTTAAATTATGTTAAATAGGGGAGTTTGATATATTTGAATAATTCAGTTAAAGTCAGTGGCTTATTAAAATGCATAATTTTAGATTATTCTATTTCAAGGAAGATTTGTATGACAGCCTGAGAAGTAGGAAGACTGAACATATTTTCACAGTATACAGAATGTTCAGTAGCTGTTTTTCTTACAATACTTGTCTCCAAGGAGTAGTTGAAAATATCTCTTTTTAAATCTCACTACATTTTCCATTTGAAATCTGAGATTTGTTCCCCTGAAATTTTTGCAATGTGAGGAATATAATGACTAAATTTGCTGCCTGATTTGATATAAACACAAGACTGAAACTCTTCTTGCAAATACATGCTGAACATGTAGAGAGGAAAATAGGATTAGGAAGCAGGACTATTTGATCTTACCATAACAACTGGTAGAAAGGATATGTGGCTCTCAATATTTATTGTATGATTAATTCCTACTTTTCTTGCAAAGGACAGCAGTTATTTTTTTAAAGATTTTCTATTGGTAAAGAGTTTGTTGCACCCTGGAGTTGTGCCTTCTCTGGCTGCATCTACCCCTTGGAGCAGTATTCATTCAGAGGTCCCAGTGCCCCAATCTTGTTAGCTTTTTGTAAGGCTTTGTAGACCTCGCTGTTCCCCCAGGTATTAGAGCCAGAAGGTTAGCTCTGCTGACGCAGCTTTAGGCCTTGTTATTTTGAGCAGGGTATTGTGGGTTACATCTTGTTATGCTGGCTTTAATCTTTGTACTTTGCCCAGAGTCAATGCTGTGAAATACTAGCTGCAAAAATCATATCAATAAGTAAATGACATGTTAGGAGCTGCCTGCTGCCTGTTAACTACCTATGGTATCTTATAAATAAACACTGTTATAGAAAATATGAACCTAACATATACCTTCATAACTTAAACTTTGTGCTTACCCTGATGAGTAATGTTAATATAGATGCACTGGGCAAATACCATACAACCATTGAGTACATTTTGTTTGTAACATGGAATCTCTGTATTCTAGGGATGCTGTCTCAGAATGCATTTGATCCTTCACCTCGGCTCCTTGAGAAATCCAACCTCTCGGTGCAACAAAAACCAGATTGGAAGAGGCCAGAACGTAGTATGTGTCATGTAGAGGTAGAAATTGAGATGACTCCACCAGGTAATACAAAACTTGAAAACTATGAAACTGGAATAATCCGCAGAACAGTGAAGTATTCAGAGACTGATCTGGACTCTATTCCCTTGAGATGCTACCATGAGACGAACATTGATGATATTTTGGCTGAGAAGGAAGAAGTGGATTCAGCCATTGAGAGCCAGAAGGACAGTGAGAGCAATTTTAGTTCCATGGGAATCCCAAGGAAAGGCAATGTGGTTCCAAATGAATTCTTTATCCAGCAAGTCTTGGAAGAGGACAGCAAACATTTGGATGACAAGAATCAGGGGAATAAAGATGATAAAATACTTGAAGCCATGGTACATCATCAGGAGAGGTGAGAATTTCTCCAGAGTGGTCAATAATTAGAATGCTAGCAGCCTATTGGTTGCTTGGAAGAGGTCTAATTTACATATTAGCATAACATTTTAATGCAATTATTACATTTACTGAGCATTGTTTTCCTGCAATCAGGTAAATAAATGTTATAACAGTTCCACACAGTAACTAAACTTCTACCTTCTCCCTGAAACTTCAAAGCAATATACATGCACTGAAAAAGGAAAATAAAGTGTAGCCTTTAGGGATAGGACCAATTAACTCTTTTATTAAAACAAACACTACTACCCAATCCAGTAAATATAATATTATAATGCAGTACAATATATATACAAAATATATACATATGTGTGTATAATATTTTGCACTGTTTCCATTGTGTGTGCACAAGTGAACAGACATGACAAATAGTGACTGCATGGAGGCCAACATATTTCAGAAGGAAGACAGTTCCATAATTCGGATACATTTAAATTATAATTTTTCAGTTTCTCCCAATACAATTTTTGCCCTAAATTAGGGTCCAAGCAATTAGGGTCCAATAAAGAAGCTGAGCTAATGGCTTTTTATTTGCTTATCAAATTTATATGCCACCAATCTCACAAAAGCAATTCTCGGTGGCTTATAATCAATATCAGTGTTAAAAACAGTAAATATTAATACAGTATTAATTTAAAATTTAATTTAAAATGGAGCAGATGGAGCAAAAAGAGAAATGGCAGGTATTCATTCTGAGTATGGGGTACTTGTTATCAGTGAATGGTGTAATGACTAGAAAGCAATTATCAAAAGGACAGCAGCCTATTCTATAATGAAAATCTCATTTTACTTCAAGTATAGTTGCGTTCTGGTTTTCTTTTATTTTGTTTTCACACTGAGTTAAGAGCAAGCTGAAATTTACTATGGAGGGAATGCTCTGAAAATCTTGCCATCCCGTTTGCCTTTTCTCAACTGGGCTTCCACAAGAGGTCACAAGAGGTTCCCTGAGAGATTGTGATTGGAAAAACCAACCAACTTTAATGTTTGAATTTAATGTGCTGCACAACACTAGAACTCCCAGTGGTGGGAATTTTCATGCACTGCAACTCAGCTGCTGACCTGCCACTTCGTTGTAAAATATGATGGTGTAGGTTAGAAGTGAACTGTATTGTGAAGCTTTCGGGGTTTTTTGCAATTTTTTTTGAGACCTGAAAATAACATTGGAAAATGCTAATCTAATCTGTTTCTTTTCTCTTTACCGCCACACATCATCACCAGGATCATCACCAGAAATTCTCAATTATTCAACTCTCCTGTGCCCTTCCTCTCTGGGCAGAGCCTGTCCAAGGATAGTATGGATTCATTCAGTAAGCATTTTGAGAGCATCATGGAATCACATCGAGCCAAAGGGACCTCTTATACCAGCCTAGATTCCATAGATATCCTGTCCTCCCCAACTCATACACGAAGTGGAACTGTCTTCACCTTTGATCTTCCTACTCTGACCCCAGAAATTCAGGAGGAAATTCAAGACAGTGCTAAACTCATTGAGCAGAATTTTGCCCCTCTAGCTCTTCTGGAGCCAGATTCTGGAGCCAGTTCTGCCACAGATATTCCTTGGGCTGAACGGGAAGAGGAACCAAGACAAAAATGGAAAAGTAACTTGCAGAGTCCCTGCCATTCAGAGGGCAGCTTAGGAATTCCTCTGGCCTCCCTCATAAGGTGAGTGAATAAGAATCATTCTAGGTAGGTAATTCATATCTAGTGAAATGTCTTGCGATTGCTTAGCAAAACCTCTCTGTTTTGGATATGTACTGTCAGAAATTGCCTGAAAATATGGACTTATCGGCATTCTTTTTTTTTAAATGTTAACTGATCTGTCTAATTAGTGAGAAGGATGAAGTGTAAGTGGCCATCTGACTATTTCATGTTATTTCTCCAATTGGTCTACGGGGGAGAAAATAATATTGCAATTAAAAGGGAGGCCATTTCCTCCCTGTCTTTTAGGCATGACAAGGTCAAACCCAGGTTTTTTCTTTGCTTAATCTTATCAGACCCAAACTGACTCTCCCTGCTCACAGGCAAAACCCTCTGCAACCCGATTTAAATCAAAGAATAGAAGTCTTACAGAAGGGCAGCCCTAACAAGGGAGTTGCAACGGAGAGAAACCCCAAGCGGTCAGTTTGATATGTTCAGCATTTCATCTCCTTCAACAAAGGACTTAGCTCTGCTGACTTTCTGAAAGGCCAACAGAAATAACCCAGATACACAGGCAAGAACCTGCTTAGCTTCCCCCAACGTTTCCAGCAAAATCAGATATTTTTGATTTCTGCTTGCAGCCATAGACTTCTATACAAACCTTTGCTTTCCCATTGTTCAGGCCGCTCTTCTTTGTAAAGCAGGTACTAATGATGTTGCAGTAAACATGCTTTATACGGGTTGTGCTGTGTACTTCTGAATTTTCCATTACTAGACATTAATTTTTACTATTCTGAAGCTCACTCTTTCTGAAGGGGGACTGCATGCTCTGCTTCAAAGTGGTAACTGCTCTGTTGATTTTTCTTTCCCTGATAACCAAATTTCTCCATGAAAACTACCATTTTGAAAGTGAGAAATGATCTACCGAATAAGCCAACCTTTCACAATTTATTTTCCCAAGAATTTGTATAACAGCATTAGTTCCCCTGATCATAAGTTATCCTTATTCCATTTTTGTAATCTGTAGAATATTTCTCGTTTCCTTGCTTCTTCTTGCTGTTGGCTTTTATGCTTTATAAAAGCATCTACAATGCCCAATTTTCTTTAAAAAAAATATCTTGGAAGTCCTATCTCTTCAAATATCTTTATATTTTAGACATTTGCACAAAATATCTAAATGGGAAAGAAATGTTCACAAAATGTAAATATATGCTAAATTGTTCACTTTTCATCTCAGCACAAACATCCTTCTGTTCCTATGTAAATCAGAGAAACAGTTTGAATTCAAAATCAGTTGTAAAGATAATTTTATGTCTGCTCAATCCAGTTGCTGAAAAACAAAAAAAAGAAGAGGTTTAATTTGACAAATGCATGCCTCAAAGGATATTTTTTTTATTCTGGCTAGCAGTTGTGAGGCTGCAGAAAAATATTAAAAAAGAAAAAGGTTTTAAAAAACCATCTGTCGTTCTTTTCTTCCTTAGAGCATATGCTGTATGCTTCATCTTAGAGACAGGTTAAGAAACCTTATGCACTGGGGCTGAGTTCTTCTGTTTTCCAGGGGGCTGGGTTTGTCGGCCAAAAGGTCAGCAGCTCAGCGGTCGGAGACCAATACGCTGCCACGTAACGGGGTGAGCTCCCGTGACTTGCCCCAGCTCCTGCCAACCTAGCAGTTTGAAAGCATGCAAAATGCAAGTAAATAAGTAGGCACCACCTTCAGTGGGAAAGGTAACAGCATCCATGCGCCTTGGCATACAGTCATGCTGGCAACATGACCACAGAAGCATCTTCGGACAAACGCGGGCTCCCTCAGCTATGAATCAGAGATGAACACCGTCCCCTAGAGTCAGCCACAACTGGCAGGGGAAATCTTTATCTTTCTTCTTCTGTTTTATCTTATTAATGTAGGATGGAAATTGTTCTCGTAGGATAACGCATCCTATGTTTGTTCCATAGTTATCCATTTTCCATGGAATGGCTGCTTTCATCTTAAATCAAATAGGACATACAAATAGGTAAAGATAACTGCAGGATGAAATTTAACTTTTCAACATTAGCGCGACCATTTAAATGTGTTTGAATTGTGATCGCATGACTACAGGGATGGTGCAGCGCTCATAACTTCAAGGATGAGCCATAAATCACTTTTTCTGAGGCCACTGTAACTTCGAACCATTGTTAAATAGTCATAAATCAGGGACTATCCGTACTGCTCCAGGAGAAGCCTTGGGTAAAGAGATGGAATAAAAATATGCACTACCTGTTTAAAATCTTCTAACATTCAGGTCAGCATACAATTGTATTCTCTGGCCTAGTGATACTATTGTTTTGGTATCTTCAGCTGAATCAAAAAGACAGATTAGGCCTGTGGTTTGTATTTAAATTCTCCATAAGTTGACCAAACAGTCTTTTGACTGGTGTTGGAAATTCTGTGACAAGGTTGTGGCAGGTGGACCATCTTGGACTTTACAACCTTCATGGTTACCATGGTGGAATCTCAATTAGATTCTGATCCAAAACTCATAGCATTGGGCTTCTCCTTTGGGTAACATTTTCCTTACTAAACCCAAACTCAAATTTGAACTATTTTTTGTTAAAATTTGACTTATTGCATAAGAGATCTATTAAAATTATCCATCCTTGTGGAATATAATACATCACTTAATGCATTTGGATAACTGTTTTAGTAACTAGATTTGCTGATTTTGTTGAGTGGGAAGGAAGGAAGGAAGGAAGGAAGGAAGGAAGGAAGGAAGGAAGGAAGGAATTAAGTCAATTGACCATACAAAAATGCAAAAAGATATAGAAAAAATAAAACTTAATACTAAATTGTCAATTCTTCAGTTTACCCCAATCAACAACAACAACCTCTTTGAGATGGCCTTTGAAATGAAGAGTGCAATCTTACAGGTGATGTGCAGGTTTGTTCCCTGCAATAAGTAAGACTATTTCTCCTGAGTGCCCCAAATAAAGATAGTAGGTAGCCCTTATCTGGAGAGGATAATTTTAGGTCAAAAGAATGTGTCCAATGTCTTATTGGCTGAGTCTTTTTTTAATCTGCTGAAAACCTGTTGCCAACTGAAAAATAACAATTGGAATGGAATACGGAGCAGATAAACGATTCAAAGCTGGGAAAGAAATATATATATATATTGTTACAGAGTTTTATATAGAGAGTTATATATTGCCATCTCAATTGTTTTAATTTATATGCTGAATACATCATGAAAAATAATGGACTAGAAAAAAATAGAAATTGGAATGAATATTACTGGGATAATATCAACAACTCAGCAAATATGCTGATGACTGGAAGCAAGAAAGACGAAGACCTCTTGCTGAAGGTGAAAAGCCAAAGTGCAAAAGCTGGGATGGTGCCCGGTATTAAAAAAAAACACGAATGTCAACAGACAATGCTAATCTAATGCAAATAGGTGGAGGAGGGTTTGAAATACATTCAAAAATCCATTGGGATGGTAATTGTTGCTATGGTTTCCACTTTGGACAGATGTACACAAAATATTAAACTACAGAGGCATCAGATTGACAACGCCTATATTGTCAAGGCTCTGGTTTTCAGGAGTATGGCTGTGAAAGCAAAACTGAACGACGAAAAACTGAGGTCTTTGAACTGTGGAAAATGCAACTCAACTCAAAACCCCAATGGAGTAAAGTCGGACCGCTCGCTGAAACATAACGAAGCTGAAGCTTAAATATTTTTGAAAGATAGAACAATGCAAAGGAAAGAGCAAACGGAGAAGAGTGGTGTTTGAGAAAAGTAAAAGCAAAACTTCTAAAAAAAGAGGCTAACAGAAAGTAGGGGGTCAGATACCATCAGTGACGACAGCAGCATGATTCCAAGTGCTCAATTAAGCAGTTACTCACCGTGCTGCGTAATGGGGTGAGCTCCCATCATTCGTCCCAGCTCCTGCTAACTTCAGAAGCATGAAAAAATGCAAGGAGATAAATAGGCACCGCCTAACCTGGTGGGGAGGTAACCCTGTCCTATGCGCCTCCGCGTGTAGTCATGACCAAGGAAGTGTCTTTGGACAACGCTGGCTCTGGGGCTATGAAATGGAGATGAGCACCGCCCCCCCCTCCAGGGCTGGACATGACTGAAAGGGGAAACCTTTCCCTTTTTATCCGACTAGCACAGCAAAATGATGTCAGTTCACTCAGAAGAAAATCAGATAATAGAACCGATGACAGAAAATCAAATAATGGAACAGCAATCACTATACTGTACCACTGCTTCTGCCTGCTTTCTTTGTGGAGCATTGGATTGGCTTGGATCGTTGATTGTGTCAGAGAGGCGGGGAAAATTAATGAAATTAGGTTTGGGTTTACAAACAGACTCTGAATGATTGATATAGTCACGGAGGAGTGATATGAACAACTCAGTTGTAACGATGTCTGTGAAGACTCTCACTTGTCCAGGGTAATTGCATCGCAACAAAAGTTTGAAAAACAGGCATCTGGATTGGATTT
>JANHZU010004374.1:11842-24128 GCA_032468055.1 Acrochordus granulatus
CTGGCAGGTGGCTTAGAGCCCATGCTACTTCTTCATCAAGAATGGCTGGTTCAATTTCAATTTCCATTTCATTTTCCACTTTATCTTGAGGTGGTTCAGTCCCACTGCTTTTGGTGTAAAGCTCTTCAGTGTATTCTCACCATCTGTTCTTGATGTTTTGTTGATCAGAGAATTATTTCCCTTCTTTGTTTTTTATTATTTGTTTGTGTGCGCTAAAAGCTGTTCAAATTTATTTACCTTGAGCAAATGCGTTCCTGGAATAACCCTTCTGGTAATCTTTTAGCTGTGCGCATTTCCGATCCCAATAATAATAATATCATTGTCTTTTCTGGCTGCCCTCTGAAAATCCACATTTAGTTTCCTTGCTTTCTCCCATTCATCTGCTGCTTTGGCTATTTTTCTCTGATCAGCTGTACTGATTGTTTCATCTGAAAGCTATCTGGATCTTCTCTGTGGCTTCTTGTATGGTGTGTATTTAACAGCGGATTCAATAATATTTGATTCAATGTCTTGCCATAGTTCATCAGGAAATTTTTCAGCTGTTTCCAACAGTTCACATCTATTATTTATCTCAGCCATGTAGATGGATGAAATTTTGATGGTGCTAAACTTCTTAGATGTTGCTATCTTCTTGGTGTTACATACTTTCACTTTGATTTTGACCACCAGTAATTCATGATCAGAGTCAGAATTGGCACCTGGATATGTCTTCATTGCACAGATTGAACTAGCCCAATGATGACTGCAAAGGACATCATCTATTTGATTTTTGTGTAGGCCTTTTGGTAATGTCCATGTGCACAAGCAATGGTTCTACAAATTGCAAAATTAATCAGATTACTATAAGGCTAAAAATAGTATAATTTGGCAGGTATACAAATATCAGTATGATATAATTTCCTTTGGCAATTTTTTCACATGCGACAGCACTAACATTCCACATATGAAACCTTAGAAATCTCAGATTGAATGAGTCCAATCATTGGTCCATTTTTATATTACAGTGTGTCAAAGCATTAGTGAAAAATTAAGAGAAACCTAGAAGGAATTAGTTTGTAATTAATTGTTGTTTGCCAGAAATAGGGTTATAGGCAGATTGGCAAGATGGCACACAGTATTTACAGTAGAGTTAATAAGGAAACTAAGTTAATATTATTATAACGCATCTCTCTAATTTGCTTTCAAAGTACATTCTCTTTGGTGGATTAGCTAGAAGTTTTAAACAGTCACTTTACCTCTAAGTAACAATGCTGCATTCATGTGTAAGGGGCTATTGAACAGCCGGTACATCTTTTGCCCAGGAGCGATATTCTTTTCTCTGTCATTTATCAGAATGACATACGAAATTGCATTCACAGTAATTGCTCACATAACTAATATCATCCCTTTCTCATCCCACTAATCTCAATGCCTGAAATCTAATTCTTCATTAATTAGACAGCCTATCAATTATATTTCTCAGTAACATAAGAACAGTAGCTATCATTTTATAATAATAGTTATATCTCTGTTTGCCAGACAATAGTTTAAACTAGATATCTGCACCGCAACAAAAGTTTAAAAAACAGGCATCTGGATTGGATTTTTTGAGTAGAAGACGTTTCACCTTTAATCCAAAAGGCTTTCTCAGTTGAGAAATTGAGATCCAGATGCCTGTTTTTTAAACTTTTGTTGCGATGCAATTACCCTGGATGAATGAGAGTCTTCACAGACATAGATATCTGCACATTATTTAATCATTTAATAATTGTCAATTGCATACTGACCAAATGAATTGTGATATAGCTATCTTGCTTTCAGTATTTAGAATTGAAATATATTTGTTTCAAACATTTCAAACTCAGCAAACAATTCAAATTAAAACAGAACTGACAGCAACTGAACTGAGCATTATAGCTGTTAATATAGAAAGATGTAACATAGATGTTAGTTAACTACTTTGCATGCAATACATTTTCACCAGTGATATTTTTTCCCAGTGTTTTATAATGATAGGCAAATAAAACTGACACTTTTCTAAAATTCCTCTTGTTTCACCAGTTTAAATACTATTTTTAAAAAATCTAAGTGCAAGTAAAAAATCATTAACAAATAAACTCTTTTATATTGTTGCAAAGAAAATGGCATAGATATGATCAAAAGAATTGAGTTTGACTTGAGGTAGTCTTTATTAAGCTTAGATGAAAATTTGTAGGAAAGTTTAGAATTCTGTAAGCAAATTTTCCAACTCTTTCCCTTTTTGTTGCGAGTAGTAGAGCTACATCACAGCTGCCTTTTTTCTCCACTGGCCAGATAAGCCTTCCCATGAGGAAACTATACACTGTTTCTGTGCTCTTAATTGCATGATTATTGATTGACTGATCTATTGGCTTTGCAGACACCATCATACCTTATTTGGGAATTCCTATCTATTTTTTAATCCAATTCTCTCATTAATGTTTAAAGAAAGAAACTTTCATTAAATATTTTACAATGGGAGGTAAACAGATGCTCTTAATATTATAGCCTGTCTATAGGCTGCCAATCGTAACAGGATACAGACAATCCTGTAGATAACCTGGCCCCACAACATTCCTTATTTTTCACATCTTGAACAATAAATAATGTGTCTTCTGACTGAAATTACACTCCATCTCAATGTATTGATGCCAAATAAAAAGATGTCAGTTTGTAACTGTTTAATTTCATATTTCACTATATTGGGTTTTCCCATGTTCATGCTTCATAAGTTCCATGTTCCTTTGTTCAGTCGCTTAGTCTTGTCCAACTTTTTGTGACCGCATGAACTGTAGCACGCCAGGCCTCCCTATTGTGCCCTGCCTCCCAGAGTCTTCCCAAATCCATGCCCATCATGTCTATAGTGCTATCTAACCATCTCATCCTCTGCCATCCCCTTCTCCTTTTGCCTTCAATCTTTCCCAACATCATGGTCTTCTCTAATAAGTCCTCTCTTCGCATTAGGTGGCAAAATTATTTGAGCTTCAGTTTCAGTATCTGTCCTTCCAATGAATAGCCAGGGTTAAGTTCCTTTAGGATTGATTGGTTTGATTTCCTTACAGTCCAAGGGGCCCTCAAGAGTCTTCTTCAGCACCACAATTCAAGGGCATCAATTTTCAGTGCTCAGCCTTCCTTATGGTCCAACTTTCACAGCCATGTATTACTACTGGGAAAACCATAGCCCTGACTGATTAAATAATATGCTAAGTTTGCCATAGCTTTCCTCCCAGGAATTCCAACATTTAATGTGGTCCTTGTTGACCCAGGCAACAACCAAGCTGGTATAAGTTTCTGTAATCTTATGTTCCTACTATAATTTTAATTTAGAAGCTTTGAATTTTTTTTCTCAAATGGAATGTCACAGCAACAAGACATCCAAAGGCTTTAATCTAGTCACATTATAAACACTTTTTGAGTCAGTGTTGACTCCTGGCAATGACCTAGACAAATCCCTATAGTTTTCTTGGCAAGATTTTGGAAATGGTTTCATAGTACCACAACATCATAAGGCTGGAAGGGATCTTGGAGGTTTTCTACTCCAATCCCCTGTCCAAGGCAGGAGTCCTTATACCATCTGGACAAATGGTTGTCCAATCTTTTCTTGAAAGCCTCCAGTGATGGAGCACCCACAACTCTGGGAGGTAAGCTGTTTTTGATTAATCATTCTTACTGTCAGGAAATTTCTCCTTATTTCCAGGCTGTATCTCCCTCTGATGAACTTCCACCCATTGCTTCTTGTTCTGCCTTCAGGTGCCAAGGAGAATAAATCAACACCGTCTTCCCTGTGATGTCCCTTCTAGTATAGGAAGATTGCTACTATGTCTCCCTAATTCTTCTTTTTGTTAGACTAAACATACCTAGTTCCCTTAGCTATTCATGGTATGATTTAGCCTCCAGACCCCTTATCATCTTTGTTGCTCTTCTCTGCACTTGTTCTAGGGCCTCAGCATCTTTTTTGTATCTTGACATTGTTTCTTCTTCCTAGGGTTGAGAGAGAGTAACTGACCCAATCGATTTTGTGCCTAAGGCAGGACCAGAACTCATAGTCTCCTGTTTTCTAGCCTGGTGCCTAAAACACCAGACTGATTCATTAAACACCATTAGTTCTTAGAAATCTGCTCAGATTTTCCTCAGTAGTATGTTGAATACCATCTGACCTGGAGGCCCATCATTTGGTACTGTAACCAGTTATTGTCGATATTCTACCTATATAGGTTTAGAAATACAGGAATTGGGGTAACAATACAGGAATGGTGTGCAAGGCCTTTTCCCATGCAGCATTATATTTATGCTTTTGCCATTGTCACTAAAATGATCATCTGCCTCTAGTGTCTTCCTACCTCATTGCTACCCAATATAACTGCCTGCTAGCTTTATTTGAGCGGCTGGGATGACCTTCATGGCTTAGCTATATATATTCTTGACTCTCTCCTGAAATGCTTCATTCATCTCTCCCAGGAACACCACCACTATCAACACAATAAGGCAGGATTTAGAATGGGTAGTTCTGCTTTTTAATTTATTCTAAAGCAATGTTTGCTGTTTAGCTACAGGTAGTCCTCACTTTTATTCAGCAACTGTTCAAAGTTACAATGACACTGAACAAATGGTACTTGCACTCTGTCCCCAAAGTTGCAGCCATTGCAGTACCTCCATGGTCAGTGATCAGGAATCTCCCTAGACTGCTTGCCTTCCCTTGGGAACAGACAGATGATGTTCCATGGAACTTGGGGGTTGGAGGTCAGGCCTGGGTCTCTTAGAACTATGCAATGATGCAAGGCTAATTCCCTGCTTAATTCCTCCTCCCTCCCTGGCTGGGGATTTCCCAGTAATTGTAATCCAAAAGTGTCTCAATTACAGAGGAAAGAGTGAAAGGTAAGCTTTCCCTTTTTTTCTGTTTTGTCTTCCTGGGCCCTTAATATTTCATCTCACATGGCACTCTGTAGTTACACTCAGGATCACAGTCTGGCTCAAATTACCTTTATATCTTGTTCTGAAAAATCCACCAATTTCTGCACAATTTAACAGTAAACAAAAAATATTCCCATGAAGGCCCAGTTCATTTATCTATTTTAATTCCAATTTAGTCAAAAGCACTTTCAACCAAAAAATCTTTCAAAAAAAACCCCCTTCTTCCCTTTATCCATTATAAACTCTCACATCCACTCCTTTTTGCCAAAAGTTTGTAAATCTTCAAACAACCCCCTTTTTTTCCTTTTAGTTTAGAAAGAATATTGATTCACCAAGTGGAATTTTCTTATGCTGCCTCTCAGAAAATATCGCTTTAGCTGTAAATTAATTACATCCAAAAAGTGTTAAAGGAAGTAAGGCTTGTATAATTTTGTATCCACACAGCTATGAACTTGACTGAAATCCCTCAATCCCAGCCACTCAACTCAAGATCTATCTATCACAAAAAACTCAGTTCCTGCAGTCTAGTCATGAGGAGCAGCTGTCAGGAGTGCAAATGGGCAATCTCACAATCTCTCCTTTATCCGGAAAACCAGTGCTAGCCAGAATTCATCATCTGGCCATGGATCTCTACCGCAGTGCTCTCTCTGCTGCTTCAAGAATATCTAGAATGTCATAGATTGTCACCCAGAAACAGCAATAATCCCTCTTCCCAGAGAATCAACATTTAATGCAAAACTGGATATAAAGTGACTGGATAACAAGGCTAATTTGACAACTTCTATGTTTTTGTTCTAGCAAGCATCATCTTAGTCAGCTGATCTCTGACTCAGATTCTGAAATGGACAGCACAGAGCAATTAGCCCTGGGTAGCACAGACACTCTTTCTAGTGGACATAATGCTGATCTAGAGGCAGCAAAGCGTCTGGCAAAAAGGCTCTACAACCTAGACGGTTTCAAAAAAGCAGATGTAGCTCGTCATCTGGGGAAGAAGTAAGTATATTTGGAAAAGACTGTTCATACAGATGTTAGTCACTCTATTCAGAATTACGGTTGCCTGGTATGTTTCTACATAGTTCTCTTTGGAGAAAGGAATTATGGCTGCAGTAGGTAAGCCACAGCCTTTGTAATGGGAACAATGGAGGAAGCTTTTCTTTGGTTTTACAAACATTCTTGAGATGGTAATGTTTTTGCTGTGGCCATATCTTATGTCCACAGGATGGTTTATTCTCTTTTCTTCATTAGCTTGGCAGTGACATTCCCACAACTGCATGTGTACTGTAGTCATTACAGTCTACTTGGATTAGGATGGGAAGGAGCAATGTAATTGAGTCCTTCATCAAAAATCTGCAGGCCTTTCCTGGCCTATACTGCCTGCCATGATCTCATTTTCAGTTGTTAATCTCATATAACAAGCCTGTAAACAAAATGTTTCTCCCATTTTCAGTAATGATTTCAGTAAGACAGTAGCAAGGGAGTACCTCAAGTTCTTCGAATTCACTGGAATGACCCTGGACCAAGCTCTTAGGTAAGTGTCCAAGGAGAAATCTCTACTATCGTGAGAAAGGTTGAGTTTAATATAAGTTCAAAGATAAATTAAAGTAGCTGTAACAGTCAACTGTTTTCAAGTTTAGCATTTATTTACACTTATTCAGTAAGACTGTCATAAAATTTTGTGTATTTCTTTAGCTATGATAGCTCACCAGAATTTGCTTAATCTATTTGTGCTTCCAATAATATAGATGGTCCTCAACTTACAACAGCAATTGAGACTGGAATTTCTGTTATTAAGTGATACAGATGTAAAGTGCAACAACACTGATAATCCTTGCAGTTCCAGTTGTTCCAGTTGTTGTTAGACAAGGCATCTTACCACAACCAAAGTTGGTAGGAAAGCTGGCAGGAAGTTGCAAGTCCTGGCCCACAGGCAGGTAAATGGCTGCTGCCAAGTTGGAGAGGGTGTGAGGGGGTGTGCAGGAATGTGAGGGAAGTTTGGGGAGAGTATACAAGGTGTGAAAGGGTACATAAGAGGTGCTGTATAGATTAGGGAGGGTCTGCAAGAGAAGTGCTACATGGGTTGGTAGGGTATGCAGGGATGAGGCATGGATTGGGTGTGTGGAATGGGCCATGCAGATCAGGGAGAGTGGTTGGGAAGGGTGTATAAGTATGTGGCAAGGGTCAGGGAGGGTACGTAAGTGTGTGAGTGGCTGATGCAGCAGAAGCACAGAGGAGCTGGGGAAGCCTTCCCCATTGACTTTGTGGGAAAGCTAGCAGGGAAGGTTGCAAATTGCAGTCATGAGTGTGGGGTGTTTGGAAACAGGTTGTAAGTGCAAACAAATTGTGATCATATGATCATGCTCTGGAATGGCCAAAACACCAAGGACCAGGGGGGGAAAGAATGGGAGTAGTTCATCTGTCCTTGCTTTTCTTAATCTCAACAGCTTTTGACACTATAAATCATGCTATTTTTGTGGATTAGCTTTTGGGGTTGGGATAGGCAACACCATGTTATGCTGGTCTTCCTCCAAGTCTGTTTCCAGTCAGTGTTTTTAAGGGAGCAGAAGTCTACCCAGCATCTTCTATATGGGGTGCAGCAGAGCTCAGTACCCCCTCCTCTACTATTTAACATTTGCATGGAGAATGGGCTTGTAAATATGTTCTCTGTTTCAATGTGAAATATGTTCATTTATGTAAAACATTTTACCACACTGTTCAGTTTTAAAAGGAACTTACAGGTCAATTTAAAAACAAGGTGCAAGGTATCTGGAAGTTGAGTCATGGCAACTGGACTACTTTTCTTGTTGGTTTGAAACATTTCTTTTCACGGTTTCCAGCTGTGAGACACTGTCCCGAAGTTGGGCTTATGGGTTTTGGATTATTTCTGCTGTACCAGCCTCCCTGCTGCATAGCTACTTCCTGGCCTGAGCTGCTAGAGGCCTTTTCTGGATTGGTATGGAGTTCCCCAGGAGGACTTCAATCTGCTGTCCCTTGGTTTGGCCTCAGAGGCAATTCAGGAGTTCATGGTGACCATAGTGGTTATGGGCCTATCCCCAATCATCCAAAATCCAGCTCAGGACAGTTGTCATATGCCGGATATGATTTTGTCAGAACAATGGCAATGTGATCTGGTGGGGGATCTGTCATTATCTCCTGTCATGGTCAGATCACATCTTGGTGTCCTTATGCTGCCCTTCCTCAGGGAGGTTGGACCTATTAGAGTGGTCTACCTCCAGTGACTGAAGGACCTGGATGGGTTCCAGAGGGAAATGGGGGAAACACGGGGCATTCCTGCATGGTCTCCCTGAAGCTCTGGTACGTCTTGGAACAAAGGGTGGCCGAGGCCTTGGACAGGATCACTCCTGTGCACCTCCTCTTGACCCATTGTACCTGACACTCCCCATGCTTCATGGAGGAGTTGCAAGTTTTGAAGAGAGTAAAGAGATGCCTAGAGCACCACTGGAGAAAGACAAGGGATAAATTTGACCAGACACAACTTAGAGTTGCTATTAAGGCTTACCTCATGATGGTAATAGTAATGTATGGCTGTGAGCTGGACCATAAGGAAGACTGAGCATCAAAGAATTGATGCCTTTGAATTTTGGTGCTGGTGAAGACTACTGAGGGTCCCTTGGACAGCAAGGAGATCAAACCAGTCAATCCTAAAGCAAATCAACCCTGATTGCTCATTGGAGGGACAGATATTGAAGCTTAAGTACTTTAGCCACATAATGTGCAGGGAGGACTCATAAGAAAAGACTGTGATGCTGGGAAGGATTGAAGGGAAGAGGAGAAGGGGACGGCAGAGGATGAGATGGATAGATAGCATAGTTAGTGTGATGGGTATGAGCTTGGGAAGACTCTGGGAGGCAGTGCAAGACATGGAGGCCTGGCGTAATGTAGTCCATGGGGTCGCGAAGAGTCGGACACGACTGCGCGACTGAACAACAACAAATACAGGCTGAGGAATTCTGGGAAACAGAATGCTAGCTGGGGAATTCGGATAAATGAAGTTCACACATCTTAATGTTGCCAAGTTTGAAAACTACTGATACAGAATATTCATTTTAAGTCTATTCCTGTACTAGTATTCAAAATTGTGATTTAGAAACTATACTAATGGCAGATTCATAACATTCAAGAGATTATAAGATTGTTAATAGAAGAATGTGAAATGCTCTAGGCATGCTGCTTATGATAACATTATTTGCAGATGCTCCAGTTATTCATCCAAATACAATTATCTTGACTTTTCTGTTAGGGCTAAATATCCTGTAAAATATCTTTCTCTCATTAATGCATCTACTCAGACGATTCAAAAAGTAGAATTATATTGTTAGATTTACAGGTAGTGCAGCTCTTCTCCCTTTAGGGTCTTGAAATAAAAAATGATTTCTATGACTAGAACATAGGTAAAATAATTTTAATGTAATATGTGACACATGATCACAATTTTGTTACCTGATATAGGAAGGCAAACTATCTTAAAGGACTTTTCAGATATATTTTGAAATAAAATACACCATGATTATTGCATTTGCCTTGTTTGCATATGTGTGTGACTTTATGTACAAAAACTGCACTTTTTCAAGAACAAAGATGTGCTAAAAGAATATATTTAAGTATGCTCTCTCAATTCTTGCAGTGCAATGATCTCATCTGTTCTTATGTGACTTTATTGCTACATTATCAGGGAAAGGGGGTATTGGGTAAGTTAGGGAGCTAAGTTGTATGAGGGGATTACCCATTTTTTAAACCATATGACTTAACATAGCAGCAGATTTACTACTGCCCCTTATCCCTTGCTCTTGAGTTTTATTTCTTGTACTAGCTTTGAGATGAACTTAAAAGAAAAAAAGATATGCCATAGGGATTTATTTTTAATATAGCATTTTAAAATTTATGTTTAATATGCACTATTACAATTGACTATATTCATGCAAAGTCCCCTTATAGCACATAAAGAGGCATTATATGAATCTATTAAATTATTGTTTTAAGAAACTTCTTAGACAGACAGACAAAATTATCATTCAGAAGTATCCATCATTCCCATTCTACCAAGTAGATATCTTATATAAGTTTATTTATATCAAGTAAATATATGCTGAATGATTGTTTAAAACTGTAACAATATCTTCTGTCAGAAATGGAAGCTTTGAATCATGCATACTTATTCTGAGTGGACCTTTTCAATGATAAAGCAAATAAAATTACTGATTAAAGTATTTTAGAATTTAAAATGATTTAAAATAACTGCAAAATATTTGTGTATAATTTTCATATGTTTCAATCATCAAATAATATAATAATTCAGCATTCATGAATCTGCTTATTTAAAGAAAATCATCCATACTTTTATAATCTATATATAGGAATCATACATAGAATCTAAATATACAAGCACACTTAGCTTCGTAAAGATAGGGATTATTATGTTAAATCAGCATTGGCATTATAAAATTGCGCACATGGAACTGATTCTATGAGACAGATTTCTTGATAAATATACATAGAATATTTAGAACTGAATGTGGAGTTTCCCAAATAAGTAAAGCATACTTCCAAGGCTATACATTGACATCTTACTTATTTAACATAAGACATCTCCATATAAGAAATGCTGAATTAGAAAAAAATAAAGTATAAATCCAACAACAATTTTACCATATGCTGATCATACCACTTTAATGGCTGGAAACATGTTTAAGGAATATGTTGTTGAAGATGAAAGAAGAGAATGTGAAACCCCATTTCTTGTTCAGTATCTTCTCAAAAGAAAAAAAATCATAAAGATCAGGTTAACAGGCAATGAGAACAAAATTCAGAAGGTGAAAATGATATTTAAATAGTATTTGGTTTTAACTTTGTAGACTTATCAATATTTGTGTATAATTTTCATATGATTTCTATCACAATCCCAATTCACAGGGATTGTGATTGCAGCCATGAAATAAAGAAGCACCTGCTACATATGAAAGCTTAGACAAAACATTAATTAAAGTGCAGAGACATCACACTGACAGCACCAGTAGTATATCTCAAAGCTATGTTTTTCCCAGTTGAAACATACAGCTGTGAAGGCTGAATAATTGGAAAGGAAGAAATATTTGATGCCTTTAAATCGTGATGCTGGAAAAAAATGTTAAAATTACCATGGACTTTAAAGAAGAATAAATACTTCTTTACCAGAATGAAGTAAAACCAGGCTGATTACTAGAAGCATAAGTAATACAATAAAACACAGATATTTTGGACATAAAATATAAAAGCTTTGGAGAAGACCTGAAGCTTTGAAAAACTGAAGGAAATAAAAAAGAGACCAAGTAGAAGACAAGTATAAAACTATAATAATTCAAAAACGTAGTTCTTAATATGAAATCCTAGTGAATTTATTTCTATCACATCACGAAGAGCCAGAAATGTAGAAACAGCACATGTAGAATGTGTCTGAAAGGCTGTCCTATTGGAAATATTTTAGATTATTTTCCTATATTATTAAAAAGTATTGTCTGCACTTATAGGATTGTCTGCACTTATAGGCATGCTATGTAAGACTGTATTATTTTAAATAATTCAAAACTACCTTTCAGTTTACTACAGTCTAGCCCTAAAAGTAGCTCAAAGCCTAGATACTATAAAGTCAGGTTTCAAAGGAGTGAGGCAAATATATGTTTTACATGCAGAAAATCCCAGATTCAGTACATGCCTTTGACTTTGAAGAAGGCTGTTTCCCATGTTTCTGAACAAACAAATATATATCACAGCAAAGACACCTCATCAGGAATACAAATTGCAAATAGCCTACCCAATGAACTGATTGAAACTGATGTTTGAAACCTTGAATTCAATTTAGCTGTATTGTTTATGACAAAGATTTCCCCTCAATGGAAGCTTTCATGAAGTTTGTCTGCGCTATTTGTTCACGAACAGCAACAGAGATACTGTAAAATGTTCATTCTCATGAATGCCACTGGATGTTTCACAGAGAGAGGAGATTATTCTGTTGGTGAGGGGACCCTATTTGTATGGTCCTAGGAATGTTTCTGTATGTTCGCTAAAGCAGGGAAGAACTTGGAATATCTGTCTGTCACTACTTCTATCTGGCCAGGACCCTGACATCTCATTCTAGGTTGCTCAGTCTGTGCTCCCTTTTGCTATATCTGTCCTATGGTTGATGTTTAGCATAAACTTTGGTGATTCTCACTGCTATAATAATGTATTTATGTCATGTTATTGCAATTTATCTATTTTTATGTTTTATTAATAATTGCATTAATGAATTAATATTATTACTTATGTAACTTAATGAATTTATCATTTTATTCTTGAACTCTCTAGCCATAATAAAGGCTTGTTTGAATCACATTAGTACAATGAA
>JANHZU010004375.1:0-12986 GCA_032468055.1 Acrochordus granulatus
GGGCGCGGCTCCCGCCGGCCCGCCCCGCTCTGCCCAGGTGAGCCCGCGACGGGGGCGGGCGGGCTCCTCCCAGCCCGCGGGGAGGGGCGAGGAGGGGCCGAGGCGAGTGACGGGGGATTTCCGAGCGGGAAGAGCCCGGAGCGGCCGGGGCGAGGGCGCCCGGCTCCGTCCGAAGGCCGCTGAATGGCGGAGTCCGCCCTCCGTCCCTCCCTCCCTGCGGTTGCCTTGGCAAGCTTTCTCCAGAAGCAGTTCGCCTCTGCTCCTCGGGCGGAGAGAGAGAGACTGGCCAGTTCGCCACTTCTCCTCGGGCGGAGAGAGAGACTGGCCAGGTCACCGGCTGGCTGCACGCGCAAGGCAGGACGAGGCCTCCCCGAGCCTGATGGCTGAATCGCAGCAGCACATCGGGTCCCTCACGCTTCCTAGGCTGGCTTAAAGGAGAGCGGAGAGAAGGAAACGTCGTTTTCTTGCCTCTTGACCTAGGGGGGAAAGGCAGAACGTTTCAGTCTCACCCAGTTAAAAATAAATTAAGATCCAACGTTGGTTATCCAGTAAACTTAAGAGGGCAAAAAATGGGGAGGAGACGGATTTTCCCCGTTCCACTTGTGATCTTGTTTCGTTAAAAAGCACTTTATTTCAAGTCATCAGTGTGAGGACCGGTCTGTTTTTCAGTGCCATTGCAACTTCAAGCGGTCGCTAAGCAAATGGTTGTAAGTCGAGATTACTTGTACTTCCAATGGCTTCAGAGAGGCGTTTAGAGAAAAATGGTTTCCTGGAAATGCTTGGTGGCTACTCCCTGAGCACCTCCTGAGCAGGTTGCCCGACTCGATGACCTCTAAGGTACCCCCAACTCTATGACTGCCACCCTCCGTTAGGGAAGACCCTGGGCTCCAAATGGCTCTGCTGGGCTTATCCAGCCATATCTTTTGGGGTCATTACGTCGTTCTGTGAAACAGTCCGCTTCTGCTCCTTTGGTGGATGTGATTATTTTCAAGGCCCACAATTTACAAAGCAAAAGCTTATATATCTCTACTTGTTTTTTCTGTTCCTGTAAGAGAATGAAGTTGCTTTGCTTTTGTCTGCAGGGGGGTTTTGTACGCTTTAAGTCAGGTCAGGGGTCCTAGAACATTTTCTGACTTTCTGGGAATCTTAAGAGCGAAACAAAGTGGGCTTTAGTTACGTGGATTGAGCCAAAAGCCATCTTTGAATCCCTCTCTGAGAAAGATGGGTGGCTTAAAAATGTGACAAATAAGTCCAAATAGAAATAAATCACCCACTCTTAAATCTTCTTTATGAGCCATTGCTGTGGTTTGTGTGGCACAAACAAATGCACTCTTGAACCAGAAAGGGAGTGATGTGAAGCTCATCTGACTAGGTTGATCTGAAATGTGGATCAAGTGGTTTCAGTTCTAAAAATGATTAGGGGAATAAAAGCTTTCTTAGAACATCATATAGCCATACCTGCTTGGCATGGGTGACATTTCTTCCAAATTGGTGAATGAAAGGAAGTGGCCCGAAATGCATGAATGTGGGCTGGACTGCTTCTCCCCCCCCTGCCACCATTTCCCTACATTCCACTTAATGTTTTAATACTATTCTGTTCTTCTGGGGAAAATAAGAGCTTCCCAGTTGGCCCTGTGCATTTGCAATCTTTTTTTCATGATCCTCTTCAACATATTTTGAATCCCCAAGTCTACAGGTAGTCCTCCTTTTACAATCATTTATTTAGCCATCATTCAAAGTTAGGATGGCAGTGAAAAAAGTAACTTACGACTGGCCCTCGCACTTACAACTGTTGCAGCGTCTCTGGTCTTGTGATCACCACTTGCAATCTTCCCAGTGACTTCCATCAAACAAAGCCAGATTTGTTTAATGACTGCATCTTTCACTGAACAACCGCTTCACAACTGTGGCAAAAAGGTCACAAAATCAGGCACAACCCGCTTGACGACTGCCTCAATGAACAGTCGAAACTGGTCTTGTGGTCGTAACTCGAGAACGACTTGCATTAGATTTATTTTGGGGCTGCTGAGACATGACTGAACAATGGGAATTATTTTCAATGCCCCCTTCTCGTGGTCAGATCATCCTTGTGACTCAAGAGTGCAGGAGGGAAAAGAGTATATTCGATTGGCCCACCCTAGACATCTAATGACCCTTGTGTTAGTTTACAAAAGTTTAAATTCAAGATTTTACAAAACTGGAAAGATTTAGCTGGACTGGCAGCTTCAGACTTTACATTGTCCTACCTGACAGTTGTTTAACTTGGATTATGGATTATCTCTCTTTATGGCGAACCGACTACAGTACTTCTTTGGAAGGGGCAAGGCAGTTCTCATCAATACCTCTGGCTGATGCAACCAGAAAGAACCAACTCACTGTGTGAGTTACCTTTTGCAGAGGTAAGTAATATATTGAACATCTGGGATAAATATAGGAAAAGCATAAGCCCAGATTTTTTTTCTCCTCTTGCTAAATAAAAAATATTTATTGCCACGAAGAACAAAACACGAAGAAGTTTTGTGGAGAGAGAATAATTTATTCACATTGCAAGGTTGGATTATTAACAAGACGATGATAAAATCTGTTGGGACTCTGAATGGCTCAGTCGCCGGATGGGTTCACCGGACTGGTTTCAGTCCAGATACGGAGAATATAGTAGCTTGAAAAGAACAGCAGCCCTTAGAGCCTTGACTGAATTCGAAAAACTATCATTTAACTCATGAATTAAACACATACAGAGTTTCAGTTTCTCCATCCTGGAGTTTTCAGTTCATTTTTAAAACGCTTCCAAACTAGAAAAGTTTCTGAGTACTAACGTGGGTGGAACTTATTGTAACCGATGATCTTAAAAAAAATTAACATATAAATACGTATTTATTGTGAGCTGAGTTCGGCAGCATATACGTTTAATAAATAAACATCAGAGTAAAAAGAAAGAGGGGAACAAGTATCTTTATTTTGGCTTTGTGGAAGGACACCCATACAGAGTTAGGTTGGGGATATTATATGAGAGAGGGTCTGTTTTTTATTGTATATATTGCTTTATTATGTGTTTTTTGTTATGCATTTTGTTATATTTTGTTTGTGCATGTTGCTGGAAATTAATAAAGTTTATATTGTAACTGATGATCTTGGTGACTGGCTCAGAGCTACCGACATTCATGCTGTGATTGGCGTTCTTCCTCCTTCAAATAAGGCACCTTTAAATTATTCACAACACACTGATGACACACTGGAAAGCTGTAATCTATCCTCGACATAGGTAAGCCCCTGATTCTTTCACCTCTACCTTTTTCACCTGCTTTTTCACTACCTTCTTAAAAAGTTGTCGAGGTTGAGAAACTGGGTTAGACCCAATCCTGGTCAATGGCAGTTGTTGGGTCTGGAGCCTGATCCGGAAAAACAAAGGAGCAAAGAAGAGTAAGGGACCTGATGTGCACGTGGAGCTACGCGCAAGGGTTGCGACTGTTGCCATGCCAGCTGTCTCTTAGGGGCAATGCTGCAGCTCAAAGGCCGTAAGGTGGAGCATGTGTGGCGACACCGCTTTTCGATGTTCTGGTGATACTGCGGCAACCTGCAGGGGCCTCCGAGACAAATGGCACAGGGGTGTCTCAAGCCCCTTGGCTTCCCATCCTCTTGACCTCCTGAGGTGATTTCTCCTGCTTCCCTTCCATTCTGTGTTTCGGGGACAAGATGGACAAAGGTGATTTGTGACTTTTAACGAACTGCGCCCCCT
Source organism: Acrochordus granulatus (assembly GCA_032468055.1). Classification (NCBI taxonomy): domain Eukaryota; kingdom Metazoa; phylum Chordata; class Lepidosauria; order Squamata; family Acrochordidae; genus Acrochordus; species Acrochordus granulatus. Next base: position 3,737 of record JANHZU010004375.1, read on the forward strand.
TGCCAGGTGCAGCTAAGACTACGGGGGTCAGAGCGGGCTCATCGGCCCCCTGCTCACCAAGCCAAGCGTGATACCAAATGCTTCTCGGCCAGCCGGAGCCTCAGGTCCAGAGACTAATTGCAAGCCAGCGTGCCAACCACCCAACTGGAAGGCCGGTGTGGCACCCTTGGCACACCCAGGGTGCCAGGACACTTTGGAGGGAATTTTTTCCTCTTGGACTTTTGGACTTTGCAGGGAATAAAGAGGGTGTGACTTGTTTGCTTCTCAACAGCCTCTTGTGTTTTGCCCTCTTTTTCAAATTCTGGGGGAAAAAAAGAGACAAATTTGTCCTAAAAGGAGGTTTTTTAGGAATTTTGAAATTAACTGGATGGAATTTAACAGGCAGGAACAAAGTTCTGCATTTGGTCGGAAAAAAGAAAGGCCCAGGTGTAGAATATGGTAAGTCGACCTCACCTGGCAGTAGGACAGGTGAAAGGGATCTGGGCATGCTCATTGATCGCAAGCACTAGTCCTTGACTTAGAACTGGTCATGTAGCGACCATTTTAAGTTTTGACAGACCTACCTGTGGGTTATTTATGACTCAGATTTGAAATTATGATACTCACCCCCATCCATGGTGATTTGACTCAATTTTGGGCGTTCAGCAACATGCCTGCATTTATGGCCATTTGCCACACACCCCAATTACCTGATTATTTTACGATGGTTTTGCTGAAAACTGGCATTTCCATTTTTGGACAAAATTGTGCCCATCACAAACCACTGATTTGCATAATGACCATGGAGACTCACTAAAAAGATATTTTAAAAAACAGGTCACGTGACTGACCCATTTTACAACCATGATGGTAGGCTCCATTATAGTCATAAGCCAAGTACTACTGTATCAAGCCAGCAGGGTCATGCAGCTGCAAAAAAGGCAAGTGCTTTCCTGGGATACATTAACTGATAGAGAGATAGATGGCTATAAATCTGATAAATAAATAAAAACAAACAGGGACACAGAGTCCAGGTCCTCAGTCCTTTGTCCTGTTCAGACCCTATCTGGAATCCAGTGTCCAGTTCTGGGCACCACCATTCGAAAAGGGCAGTGATAAGTTGTAATGGGTTCTGAAAAGGGCTCCCAAGATTGGAAATATTTTGGACACCAAGCTATGTAGGAGGAGCAAAACGTTCTGGACACATTTAACTTTGAGAAGAGATGTGAGATACGATTAAAAACAAACCGTAGCATTAAGTTGGGCCAGCTGTCAATGAACACAGAGACTTTCTCATGGATGATCTGTCCCAACCTGGTTGTTCAATGTGCCCACTGCCACTGTCCTCAAGTCCATCCAACTCACTGCTATATGTGGAGTCTTTGGAACTCTCTGAGCTGGGTTGTTTTCTTGCAGACACTTCATTACCCAGATCAGAACACATCCTCTCCAGTAACCAACACCCAGATAAGCAGGGATTAACACCAGACAAATAAAGCGGAAAACAATACCCCAATCAAGAGATCACCAATGAGAGAACTACACCCCACCAACACTTGCAGGGCAAGTTGCTGTATGTAAACAAAGGATAAACTCCACTCCCTTTTAACTGATGATGCTCTCTAGTTGAGTAATGAAATGTCTGCATGAAAACCATTAAGCTCAGATAGCACCAAGAACTCCACAGTCCTACCCTGAACTACAAATATTCTCTTCTACTGGTATTAAGCAGTTTGTCAGAGACAAGATAGCCTATGTTGGAACGCCTTACAAGACTCGCCAGAGAGAGATTCTGGGTCACCACACAGACACTCTTCCTCACCACTGTCCACCCGACTGTTGTGCTCTCCAATGCTGGGGAGAGAGCGACACAACCTACTCAAATGGGCACAGTGAGCCACAGGCAGACCTCAGAGAAGCATTGAACAAAAACAAACGAAAATCAATCCAGCAAGGCAGCTATTTAATTATGTTCCCTTTTTTTCAAAAAAATGCAGGGTTTATTTAAAAAAGAGAAAAACAAATAGAGAACTGCTATCCTGATTATTAGATGCATCATCTTCGGGAGAGTAAGACAGCAACTGCTCGGGGTCCACTTCAGTCCTTAGCACTCTGTACCACGAGCAACGTTACCTCTTTCCAGCAACGAGGAATCACATTAAGGGAGCATCGAGAGTCAGCTTTCCAAGAGTCCATCCAAGGAGAGGAAGGAAAGTTGGACTGAGGAAGGCAAGCAAGGGGGGAGGAGAGTTGCACAGAGCTCAGCTCCCTTTTTGGTGGGAGCAGGGCCTGGGGCAGGGACGATCCCAGGAGGTCCCAGTCACACGAGTAGGGAACTGCGCAACAGAACTACATGAGGTTGCATGCAAGAGGAGGCAAACCGGAGGCAGAGGAAGCGCATCAGTGGGAGGCAACGCTGAGCAAAACAGCAGGCCTGCGGGAGAAACAACACAATTTGGGGATTATTCATTTTAGGGTCCTACAAACCAAGAGTACATTTGTCAACATCACGTTGGGAGGGCCAAGCCAAGGTTTGAGCTGAGAAGGGGGCACCAGACAAAGTTGAGCGTCCTGAGCTGAGCCCCGCCCCGAGAGTGGGGACGCGGCCTTCCGATCCTGCATGAGAGGAAGGCTGGCTTGGAAGCACCAGTGCAGCTGGGAAAGGCAGTCTCTTGCTGTGCCCAAGAAGAGCATGTCTTGAGCAAGGCCCTCCTGCCGGTGGGTGGTTGGTCAGTGGCTCTCCTTGATGATCACCTCCACACCGTGCTGTCGGAGCTGTGCTCGTAAAATCAGGTTTTTGTTTTTTAGATCTTCGACCTGTGAGCAGAAGACAAGGAAAGAAATAGCACTGGGGTGGAGTGTGACTCCTAGACCAGTATTTCTCAATCTTGGCCACTTGAAGATGGATGGACTTCAACTCCCAGAATTTTGCTGGCTGGAGATTTCTGGGAGTTGAAGTGCACCCATCTGTGAGCTGCCAAGGTTGAGAAACACGGGTTTACAGTGCTGTGTGAACTCAACCAACTGCCTCTGACTTACTATCTACAGTTAAAACGAATCACAGCTTAGCTTCAAATATAAACCTGGTCTCTCCTTTTAGAAACCAGCATTAAAAAAGCAGCCCAGCAGGAAGGGGGAAGAAATCTTGATCATTTGAAAAGGGGCCACCAAATCCAGCAATCCAAGTCCAAAGCACCCCAAAAAGTTCAAATAAGAGAGTGCCTTTCGGAACCTCCAGGGTTCTGACCAAGCCAGCCCAAACTGGAAAAGGAACTGACTTATCAGATAGTCGGGAGATGACATCAAAGAGATGAATTCTGGGAGAGGACATCAAAGAGAGGAATTCTGGGAGCTGAAGTCCACCCATCTTCAAGGTCCTAAACATTGTCCTAAACCCTTCAGGCTCTGAGTCTTGAGCAGGGTGCCCTACAACAATGTTTCTCAATAGTGGCAACTAAGATAAAAAACTGTCCTAGAGAGTTCAAACTGGCACAAGGCCTGTGCTTTCAATAACTGCTATAAGGGCAAAACAGAAATATACATCTGGGGAACCCCATCCAGTTGTGGGACAATAGAGCAAAGCAACCTTGAAATCTTCTCCATAGGACAGTATAGATCAAAGCCAAGAATTCTTGGCAATGAATTTTTGCACTGATGATGTTACCTAGTTTGGTAATGAAACGTCTGCAGAAAACAATCAAGTTCAGAGAGCACCAAGGACTCCACAATTTTCGGCAGCAGTCATGCTAACTGATGAAGTTTGCAACTTCCCCACCAGAATTCTGATTGTTCCAGGGCAGCCCATTTTAGACCCATGAGGGGCCCATGATGAGGAATCCAAAGCAGCAAAGCTTCCCTCCAGGAACAGGTGGGACTCTCACCTTACCTGCTGTCGCAAGACGTCATTATCCACCTGAAGCTGGTCCAGGCCTTGCAACTCCTCAGAAAGACGGATGTTGTTCTGTCTCAACTCCTGAATGTAGTCACAAGCTTTGGAGAGGATCCCTCCTTTACTCTGTAAGGAGAGAAAGAGGCTGAAGAAAGCAATTTTGGGAGAGCTGTTATTCAGGCTTTGGTCTGTGGTCACCATTTTTAAGGAAGAGATGGATAAACTTTCTGTTCAATCACTCTCCCAACATCCTGGACTGAAGATCAGAGCCAGGCTGCTCTTGTACCTCCAATGAGCAAATGGCCACAAGCCCAGTAGATCACTAACTAGGGAACCAGCAGTGCGACGGTTACTATAAGGACAGACCTGTGGCCCTTCAAGTGCCTGCTACATGTCAACTTCCGGAAACTTCAGCCACATAAACTAACGATGAAGGACGTCTTGCAAAGATATCTTGCAACATCTTTCATGAATCCCTCATGTTCTAACCAATATAGGTAGTCCTCAGGTTACGATACCAATTGGGACTGAAATTTGGGTCACTAAGTGGTATAAAGCAAAATGTCATGTAGACCCACCACATGCAGAAACCCTCCTCATTCAGTGCCATTGTAATTTTGAACGGTTGCTGAACAAATGGTCATAACTTAAGGACTTCCTGTACAATCAAGTTCAAGCAAAAACTCATCACTAGACTTTTGGGCAAAGAAGGTAATTGCTGGGAAGACTAAATCCCGAATCTTATCTCCCCAAAGCAGAGCAGCTCAACTAGTCTTACCTGCCCAGATTTGGTGTTCTCCATGGAACAGTCAGGAATGATCTTGGACAGTTGCACAATCCAGTTGTTGATCTTGTCCCTGCGTCGGCGCTCCACTGCAGAACAGAAAATGATTCTAGCTGGGCAACTCCTTGGATCTCAAGAGGAGCAGCTCAGCCATCCAGAACAGGCCCTGCCCTGGGCTCCCCATTTTTCTCCCCACATTTCTCTGACTCTTTTGATGTGAACATGACTGTTTTTGTATGGTGGCACTTCTCAACCTTGGAGACTTGAAGGTATGTGAGCTTCAGCTCCCAGAATTCCCCAGCCAGCGTGGTCAATTTTATTTCATGAACAGAGTTAGTCCTGAGGAAGTGATTAGGTAGTGATTACACTTTGCAAGGTAGCCTCAGCATGAGTTTGAATCCATGAGTCCTGAGGAACCAGACAGGGTTCTCCTTCACCTGTTACCTAGATCCACGTCCACCCTGTGCTGAATAATCACCAGAGATATCACCATGGGCTGGAAAGTGGCACATGCATCTTTGTCTTGAAGAAGGCAATTATGAACCTGGCCCAGAAATTCTGGATGCTTATTGATCCATCACCACCTAAACATCCTTCTCAAGAAAGGGAAGGTTGGAGACTGGTAGCCTGGAAGGTCGCAAGTGGTCATGTTACTCTGGGACACTGCAATTGTCGTAAATACATGCCGGTTACCAATGCCTAAATTCTGACCATGTGACCTCAGGGCCACTGCAACAGCCATAAGCGCAAGGGCAAGGATCAGTCTTAACTACTTTTTCAGTGCTGTTTGTAACTTCAAATGGTCACTTTAAATGAATGGCTGTAAGTCAAGGGCTATCTGTATTTATCAGTCACAGCCCTCACTGTTCCATGGGGATCTTCTTTTATTCTTATCTCCATAACAGCAATCTTGTGAGGCAGGTTGGGCGGAGAGAAGGTCTTGTCCGGAGCCACCCGGTGAGTTTCCATGACTGATGGTGGATTTGATTCTGGATTTCCCCAGTTCTACTCCACCAACCTAACCGCTCCACCCATTAGCTCTCTTCCAGTCCACAAACACAGCCATCCTCCTCACCTTCGTTGTGCTGCGCCCGACGCTTCTCATCCCGCGTTGTCCGTGGAGTTTCCGACTTCCTGAAACAAGGAAAAGGTGGATCTAATTCTACATTCAAAGCTAAGTTGTTAAACTTATTTTGTATAATTTAATAATTTAAGAGATAACTTTTGTAAATAAAATATTATTGGTATATGATGCTGGTTAAGCTGTTAAAAATGGACTAAGGAATATCAAACCAAGGTTGGAAGCATCAAAAGAAGAAAGGACTTCTCACTGTGTGTGGTGGGCTTGTGAAAAAGCAAAGAAATTTTAGGTGCAAATTCATACATTGATGCAAACTATACTGTGGATTAAAACTAAATGAAACTGGAATTATTTCTATTGGGCTTTAGAGACACTGAACTGGAAAAGAAATATGGGAAGCCGATACTGTATGTGGTAACTGCAGCAAGATGGAAGAATCATAAAATACCCACAGTGGAAGATCGGATAATAAAATTGATGGATCTCACAGAAATGGCAAAGCTGACCACTTGGGTCAGGGAAAAAATAGATTTTCTTGAAGAACTGGAAACCTTATGGATTGTTTTGCTGAATGAAGACAAGACTGAGATGATGATTTATGGTTGTGGGGATTAAAAAGATTAATGTATTTTTCATGTATTTTTTAACCTTGTGTAACTTTTAGCTTTTTAAAAATTATTGTTTGTATCTCATTCTCTTTATGCTGTAAAAAAGAGAATTTGATTTGATTTGAAAAAGGGGAAAAATTAAGGTGGCAATTCTGTTTTTCTTCTTTTTTGATTTCATTTATTTTCCACCTTTTTATTTTTCAACATTTTATACTTTTACTGTATTGAGTGAAATATATGTATAATAATAATCCCACACTCAAAGTTGCACTCACAAAGCTCACAAACCCTAACCCTAGCATACCAATCCTGGAAACTTGGAAAACCAAGAGGAAAAAAAAAACCCTGCCCACTTCAGATTTCAGTAAGAACAACAGGGCTGGGCACTCACGGGGAGTAGGGGTGAGTCCTGGGGGCGATCGACCGCTGGGTCCCACTTTGTAGCACCTCCTGTGGTGACATCATGACAAAAAATTGCCCTGTTCAAGGCAGGAGAGATAAAGAAAGCCTGGATTTACAAAATACTTTAAAAGTAGGTAAAAACAGCGAGATACGCAAGGACACACTATGTTCAAATAAATAAGAACTGCTGTGAAGACATGCGAAAAATAATGGCTGGCTTCCCCTGAAAGAGTGGCAGAGGAAGCCCATGCCAGTTTCGTATTTGCTCACTCACTCACTCACATTTATGCTGCCATCTCGGGGGTGATTCCAGACAGCTCACAACTTCAATACTCAGAATGCTCCATTTTTTTAAAAAATGCTACATCGAAGTAACACATATAAACCTTAAATAACAACTAAAATGCAGGTCATCTTTGACTTGCTAACTGACCGTTCAAAGTTGTGGCAGATGCCCCCCAAAAGCTACTTATGACCCGGTGCTGAAGGGCTGCCCCTCATTTTGGGGACTCGGCAACCAGGCTGCATTCACAGCCGTTGGCAGCATCCCGCAGTCAATTTAGGATTTTTTTGCCAAAAATTGGTTTCTGGCAAAAGCACCCCACAGCAAACAATGTTTCTTAACGATCACAGCAAAACAGTCATAACATCGGGTCAATCCCATGACGCCCTACTTGACCACCGCACAACTTATGGCTGAAATTGCCGGGCTCAATTACGGTCGTAAGTCATAACAGAGAGGAGAAGGCGCGGACCTGCCGGACAGTTGGATCATTTTGTCTGAAAACCATCTTTTGCTGAAGACAAACTAGTTCACAAACGAGCGAAACAATTTTTTTTCCTCAGAGTTATTCCGCTTTGTCGGCCATTGAGGCGACTGAGGAGGTACTTCAAGCGACGCGTCGCACCGTCTGTTGCTGAGGGCGCCGCTCCCGCCGGGCGAGGCGGCACCTATTCATCTGCTCGCGTTTGCACACTCCGGAACTGCCAGGCTGGCAGGACTGTGGCGGAAGAACAGGCGCTCGCCCTGCCGCACGGCGGCGCCAGGCCTTGAACTCGGACCACTGACCTTCCAGCCGGCAAGCCGAGCTCTTAACCGTTCGCGCCAGCGCGCCTCACCAAAACTAGTTAAACGAATAAAATCCAGTTAAAATGTTGGTTAAGAACAACATAGGGATAATTTAGATTAAAATGTAAGAGGGGAATGTGTATTGTGGAAAGATATCCATGCGGAGTTCGGTCGGGAATGTTGTATGAGTGAGGGTTTGATTCCCCCTTTTCCCTTTTTCCTCTCCCCTTTTTTCTTTTAGGGTTGTATCGTAGATGTTGCTTTATTTGTCATATGTGCTGTTTTATTATGTCTTTTACATTATTTTTTGTTTCTCCCTGTTGTTGAAAATAAAAAGAACTGACTAAAAAAAAGTTTGCCAACAGGCATCACCCGTCTCTTATGTGAATCAGACGGATTTTTTTCTCCTAGGGTTGTAGGGTACTCTTTTAGCTAACCTCTGTGCCCGAGAAGTCCCCAAGTCTTGAAGTCTTGAAGCATTCCAAAAATCAAGAGATGTAGCCAAGAAGAACACGTCAATTTGAACGCACCACGATCAATCCAGATTCACACCCCAGTTGTGGCAAGCTCAAACAATGGTTTGCAACTCCTGAATTACATCTCCAACAAGTCAGTTGAAACCAATTCTCATTAAGTACTCTCCATGGTACCCATAAATACAGTAGCATTTGTATTCTGTCGATCTCATTTTAATTTCAAAATTGTATTAAAATAAATTATTTCTGTGACTGACTGACCCATATTACACTTAAAACGCTCCCCAAAGGTTTTGTAGGGTTCAAATAATAAATCAAGTTTAGCTCAGAAAAAAAAATGCTGAATTGTGAAGTTCCTTATTTCATGCAGCGGCAACCTTTCCTAGATTGGGAGGCCCTTCACTCATTCGCTTCCAGTTTAACTACAGCAATCTACTCTACATGGGGCTGCCCTTGAAGATCACCTGGAAGCTTCAAATGTTCCAGAATACAACAGTGGTGGACATGCCTCAGGATGCCTGTGGAACGTCCCTGGACAGTGAGCTGCACTGGTTTCCACAGGTTTTTTTAGATTTTTTAAAATTCTGCCTTTACACAAGGCAGTTGCTGCTGTTGTTCAGCCGCGCAGTCGTGTCCAACTCTTTGCGACCCCATGGACTGCAGCATGCCAGGCCTCCCTGTCCTGCACTGCCTCCCGCAGTCTTCCCAAGCCCACGCCCGTCACACTGACGATGCTATCCATCCATCTCATCCTCTGCTGTCCCCTTTTCTTCTTCCCTTCAATCCTTCCCAGCCTCACAGTCTTTTCCAATGAGTTCACCCTGCACATGTCCAAAGTGCTTGAGCTTCAGCTTCAATATCTGTCCCTCCAAGGAGCAATCAGGTTTGATTTGCTGTAGGACTGACTGGTTTGACCTCCTTGCCGTCCAAGGGACCCTCAAGAGTCTTCTCCAGCACCACAA
>JANHZU010004375.1:52948-73592 GCA_032468055.1 Acrochordus granulatus
TTGTTAAGTGAATTGCACCCAATTTTGTGACCTTTTTGATATGGCAAATCACAAAGTTGTGAAGTGAACCCAGCATTCTCCCACTGAATTCACTTGTCAAAGGCTGGCTGAGAAGATCGCAAATGGTGATCACATGGCTATGGGGTGCTGCGACTGTCATAAATACATAGAATATAGACTCCTAGGGCGGGAAGGGGCCTTGAAGGTCTTCTACTCCAACCCTTGTCCAAGGGTTGCCAAGTTTGCCGGCTGCCAAGTGCCAAAATTTGATCATGTGATTGTGGAGATGCTATGACCTCTGTAAGTGCAAGGACCGATTGTAAGTCACTATTTTCATCACCCTTGTAACTTCAAACAGTTGTTCAACAAATGGTCATAAGTGGAGGACCATCTGTTGTCATTTACTACATCAGGAGGTCAGGAGGAGCTCAGATCCTCCTCCGTTTTATCTGCTTTAAGCCTCCCACAACATGGCAAGGACATGGAAGCGCATTACAAAATGCCACCCAGCCGAGGAGGTGGCATTTTGGGCACATTCCCAGGAACCTCCTTGCAGGGCGGCTGGACTCCAGGGCTCTTCCGCCATGGGACAAGTCCTCCTCTCCCTTGGAGGGCGGCACTTGCACAAGCATTGTCTTCCTTCCGACCACACCCTCAGAAGCCCCCCCAATCCCCACCCCACCCCAGCCTTGCTGACTTGGCTCTTCATTCCCGGCTCACCACATAGGCTGCAAGCTGTGATTTTGCCCCAAGGCTCTTACCCGAAACCCACAGCAAGTCCCAGCTGGTCCCTCCCCAAACAAAAAAGGCAGCTTAAGAGGCAGGCAAGAAGCGCCAGGTGATGAAGACGTGTCTATGGAGGATCAGGCATCACTTTTCTCAAGATCTGTGGGAGCTTGCTGTGGCAGCCAAGGTACATCAGGCGCCCTGCGCTGGCAGGAATGGTTCGGGCATGTGGCACAGGGTGGCCTTCTGGGCTTGGCTCTTGTCTTAGGGATGGAATGAAGTTGGGGTGCCCATAAGGTGTGGTTAAAAAAGCCACCATGGGGCGATCAAACCTCTGACTGATTTTTATGTATAGGCACAGTTACTCCTCTACTTACAAACATTCATTTACTGACTGTTCAAAGTTACAACAGCACTGAAAGAAGTGACTTATTACTGGTCCTCACACAACCATCACAGCATCCCCACAGTCATGTGATCAAAATTCAGGTGTTTGGCAATCAGCATGCATTTGGCAGCTGCAGCATTCCAGAGTCATATTCACAGCCAGCTTCTGACAAGCAAAGTCAATGGAAAGCCAGATTCACTTAATGACCACATTATTCACTTAACAACTGCAATGATTCACTAAACAACCAAGACAAAAGGTCATAAAATCAAGTGCAACTCACTTAACAACTGCCTTGCATAACAATGGAAATTCTGGTCCAAGTTATGGTCAGAAAAAGGAAGAAAGGAGAGGGAGGGAGGGAAGGAGGGGGGAGGGACGAATTCCACAATCAGGAAGAGAGAGGAAGAACATGAAGGAAGCTCTGCTAATGGTATGTGGGAATGTAGTCCCAAAGCTGGATCAGGCCCATGTAGTGTCTCTCTCTGTCCTAAATCAACCTCCAGATCCAGAAGCTCTCCAGTGTGAACCCTCCTCACTATGATTCTCCATTTTATGGCATCCTGATTCAGAAAGAAGGCAAAAGCCATAAAGACAAGACTGGTAGCCACTGACCAGCTGATCCTCCTTGGACCAAGAACCGTTGTAATCATGCAGTCAGTGGCCATCAACCCCCCTGTAATGGTGGACAATCCTACAAAGGTGACTTTCTTTTTTCAACCTTGGAACTCTCCACTCTCAATCTTAATGGAGAACTCAAACATTATTTTCTATGCCTCTTCCTTCCAAGGTAAAATGGGGTTGTCCAGTGCTTCTCAACCCTGGCCACTTGCAAATGGGTAGACTTCAACTCCCAGAATTCTCCAGCCAGCAATTTTACGAAGCTGGGTTCACCTCAATGTCAGTGGATTATGGATTAGAACCCAGTTCTCTCTGGTCCTATCTTAACAATTTAACCAGCCACCCACTGAACAAACCAAGTTCAGATTTTTTTTCCAAGCTGGAAAAAATGCCTCCTCTGGCATACTAGGTTACACCAATGACTATGACAATGACTAGTCACCAATTACTATGACAATGACAGTCAAGACTAAAGACATCTCCCATGACTCACCGAGTCCAGTTGTAGGTGGGTGGTGGGTTGCCATCTCCAAGGCATTTCAAGGAAGCCCCTTCCTTGCCTTCTGTCCAGTCTTGGTCGGTCTCATGACCCAGGATGGAGGCATCAGAGAGATCTGTGTGAAGAAGGTTAGATAAACACAGGGGATGTGTGGGAGAAGAAAGGATGGAGCCAGGGGTGAAGAGGGGGATTAGTTTGGAGTCACTGCGCACACAAACGCCAAAGGTCCAACTTCTTGTGAAGACCATTAGCCTTATCTGGGAAGTGCAGGTGCTTGGTGGGGAGCTGCAAAATTTTTGGAACCTTGGAGCTTCAATAATCCTATGATGAGAATTGCACAGACTGAGCCTATTCCTGCGAGCCTCATAGGATGGGGAAGAAGATCCCCATGTGGCATAGCCTGAGATCACATTGTAACCAGATCTTGGTGCTGAAGTTTCATGGCAGAGAAGAAGGTGGTCGAAGAGTAGCGGTGAACATGTCAAAGCCCCATACTTCCTACAATTAACACCCCAGGGTTCAAATGTGAACCCAAGGAGGATATCATCTTCATGACTCTAACTAGAGGTGACCAGCTGGTTTATTTGTTTATTTATTAAACAAATATATAGCTTCCCAACTCTCACATAGATGACTCCAGGTGGCTTACAACATTAAAAAAACACTCTCTCCTCAGTCACATAGCAGCAACACCACAATCAAATCATATCAACCACTTGATCAGCTCCATGTCCATTTATGGTTGTCAGGCCTGCTGACAAAACCAATTTGTAATGTCTTTTGGAAAAACAACAGGATGGGGGCCAAGGAAAATGATGTCCCATAGAGAAGGGGCAACCACCAAGAGGTTCTTTTTTTCATGATCCCACCAGATGTACATCTCTAATTGATGGAATCCATAATATGTCCTGCCTTCTGTCCTGGTGGGCCAGGTGGATGTACTAGGGAAGAGGTTTCTTGCAGAGCATGGCAAGATTATACCTCCACCCACTCACACATATAAAGTCTAAATTCAAGTGGAACATCATAGCGGTCTATGCAACGTGGTAAAGATGGTCTACAAAAGATTGTAATGGGAGGACAGGCACAGTAGAGGCCCAGGTAAAGGAGAGAACAGGTACCTACAGGCCACACTGAGGGTGTGGGTAATCCTCTTCTGGTGCTGCAGTCCTGGATGGGAAACCACACAGGTCAATGCCTTGCCATGCATGCTGCGCCCTGGGACCAGGTAGAATTCACTAGTGACTGATGCTGAGCGGGAATGTGAGGATTCCTGTTTCTTGGCGGTGCCAGGCACTTCAGTCTCCCAGATCACAGTGGGGATCGGGTTCCCTTCTGCAGTGCAGGAAGCAGCCAATGTGAGGCCCTGTCCTTCCTCTAGTGGAGGTCCAAGGTTCAGGATCGGCAAGGGGGGCACTGCAAAGAAATGGAGAACCCCAAACACAGCTTAGGAGTGTTGAAGGACCTGTCAAAAATCAGGCTCACATCCCAGAGCAATGGGAGGAGGAACAAGGAGTGAGATCCATTGCATTTACGGAAGCATACAGAGCACCCCATCCTCCAAGTTCTTTCCCCACCCGGCAAAACAACCTTGTGAGAGAGGTTAGACTGGCCCAAAACCACCTAGTGAACTTCTGTGGTTGAAGATGGACTTTATCCCTAATTCAGTGCCATCAATATCTATTGCTCTCATCTTTTCCTTGAGATGAAGGCAGCGGAGATGGGACCCTTCCCTCATTTTATGTTCACAAGTGTCAGTCTGGGTTTCTTGGCCCAGAATACCCTCGGACTTCCAGGGCCAAAGAAGGACTTTAGTCCTCTTAGTAGTTGTATCACCCTGGTTTGTCAAGAAATGTCAAGTTAAGCTCAAAGTGCCATAACTCATGACTATGGTTACATTTCTCAACCCAAAGACTGCATCTTTGGTAAAATTTTCTGAAACATCTGTGCCATCTTCTCTTTTCAACCTGCAACCTCCAGCGGTATTAAGACCATAATTCCAGAAAATCAAAGAGAGCCATCTCAACGCAGTCAGAGGGCAAAAGATGGAGATAACTTGTTTTAATTATATAGTTCCTAAATTAATTTCTGTCAAGCATCCATGCTCAGCCTGCCATCTTGGCCCTCAATAATCTAGGAGTAAAACCAAAGGATATATTCTCCCAACCTCTCTTGCATTAGAACAGGGTGTCCAACCTTGGCCACTTTAAGATGGGTGGACTTCAACACCCAGAATTCCTCAGCCAGCTATGTTGAATGAATTCTGGGAGTTGAAGTCCACCCATCTTAAAATGGCTAAGGTAGGACACCTCTGTGTTAAAAGAAACACCGGGGTCTGCAGGGTTGGGTGGAAGTGGTGTTGTGATGACATGACATAGGCTCAACTCTTTTGTGTGTATGTGACAACAGTTGACGCTACTTTTGTTGTTTTGATGAACGTGTGGGATCCTGCTATCTACAGAATATTCTGGGATGCAACCTTGGACAACTAATCAGGAGTTGGCCAGAGGGTGGAGGGACCAACCTTGGACAAGCTTGGACACCAATCAGGAGTTGCCAGGAGGATGGAGGGACATTCCTTGGATAACCTTGGACAACCTTGGACATCTAACCAGGAGTTGTCCAGAGGTAAAGGGACCAACTTTGGACAAACTTGGACAATCAATCAGGAGCTGGCCAGAGGGTAGAGAGTCCAACCTTGGACAACCAAGAGGGTTGCCCAGGTCCAGCTTCACCTGCCCTTTTTCAAAATCCTATTAAAACTAAGCTACTATGATTTGTATGCAGCTTATTTGTCTTGGAGGCAAGAACAGATTAGAATTGCTACAAAATCCTAAATACTTTTAGAACTATGATTAAATGTAGGTCTGGAAAGGGACCTGGTGTGTACCAGGAAGGGCCCATAGGCCCACCCTGAGCTGGGAACATTGTGTTGCCTTCTTTGGAGACAAGCAGTTAGACAAGTGGGGAGTGCCCCAAAGAGTGGTAAAGCTTGTTTCTCTGAGTCCATGTAGGAAGCTCTCCATCCTGGCACGAGAAGCTGGCATGCAGCCGCCTTCCCAAAGCCATCCTCCCTTTGACAGTGGCAGTCCCAGCTCAGCCACCTCCACTCTGAGCACAAGGAGGAGCTCAGGTGGCCAAAGACCACAATTCATCAGGATGAATTCAGCCCTGCATCTGTACAGGTAGTCCTCAATTTACAACTGGTTGTGGTTGCTTAGCAACCATTCAAAATTACGATGAATCTCCCAGGATTATTTACAACCTAGTTCTGAAGTTCAAAAGGTCAGGAAGGCCTCCCCTACCTGCTCATGTGACTGAATTTTGGGCACTCAGCAACCAGTCCATTTTTATGGCTGCTTGTAGTTTCCCTCAGTCACATGACCTCGTTTTACAACGTTTTTGCATTTACTTCTGGTTTTGAGTAAAAATGGCCCATAGTTAAACCGTTGGTTCACTTAATGACCATGGCATCCACTTAACAATCACCGCAATAATGGTGATAAAATTAGATCAGTGACCCATTTTACAATCATCAAGACTTATGACCATGATGGGCAAGCTCCGTTATGGTCCTAGGTTGAGGACTACCTGTAGTTGATGGCAGTCTAGCACATAAAAGGAATAAACTAGTATTGTCCTTTCTTGGGGATTAGCAGCCAGTGGGCGGGCAGGCAGGCAGCTGAGTCTCACCAAGTGCTGTGGCTCAGGGAGACCCAGGGCTGAAGCTCCTCACGTGCTCTTACCTAGGACTTTGAGGGCGAGGTGGGACTCAAAGTTGCCCAGAGGAAACGTGATGAGGTGGCATTCGTACATCCCCTCATCGGCCTGCACCGCATTCTTCAACACAATGGAGCCATTCATCAGGGATCCTTGCGAGTGCCGCAGAACTCGTCCCACGTAGGCATCTTGAACATGTATCCCATGCTCTGAATTCAGCACCACTAGTTCCACGCTCTGCCCATTGTCCCCTCGCTTCAGCCAGGTGATCTGGAGTACCGTCTCACCCTGTGTGGCCTGATAGGCACAGGGGAGGACCACGTCTTTGCCAAACACTGCCGTCATGCTGTTCCGGGGCTCCAGCACTCTTGCCAGTAGACCTGGGGAGATGGGAGAAAGGAAAGGCATGAACGAGGGGCTCCCAAATTCAACCATGTGAACATGGCATGAGAAATGAGGATGCGTGTTTTTATAATTGTGCAGTGCAGTTCTCCATATTTAAAAATAGCCATATTAGGAAAAGCCTGCAGGAAAATGCCTAAGTTCAGGAAACTTATATACTGTTTATGTGGAAAAACACTTGCAAAAACTGTGTACATTGGGCAAACTTACAAATAATAAGGGGGGAGGCTGGAGAAATATGCACCAAAACATGTAACTCTTTTTTAAAAAACAAAAACAGCTTAAATTCCAATAACTAACTTGACAAATTCACAGAAATGAAACTGGGGTCCCATGGGCCATGTTAAGGCACAAGCTCTTGGACTGTATTTATGCCATTCACAAGGAAACCAAAAGCCACGTTAAGAAACCACCTTTGCTATGCTCATAGATGATACGGTAAACCTCTCTTAATGACAACCCTGTATAGTGACCATTGAAGTTACAACAATGCTGAAAGGATAACTTTACAACCATTGCAGTGTCCCTGCAGTCATTTGGGCACTTTACAACCAGCATGTGTTGACAAATGTCGCAGCACTGTGATTATGTGATTGCCATTTGTATACTTCACAAACGGCTTCAGTCAAGCAGAGTTAATGGAGATGCCAGCAGTACAGTTGCAGTCATATGAGGTCTCACTTAATGACCACAGGTGATTTGCTTAACAAATGAGAGAAACGAAGTTGTAAATCTCTTGTGATCATGCAATGTTTTGCTTAGTG
The DNA here is from genome assembly GCA_032468055.1 of Acrochordus granulatus. Classification (NCBI taxonomy): domain Eukaryota; kingdom Metazoa; phylum Chordata; class Lepidosauria; order Squamata; family Acrochordidae; genus Acrochordus; species Acrochordus granulatus. The sequence continues at coordinate 60,069 of JANHZU010004375.1, forward strand.
ACTACAGTGTTTAGCAATGAAGTGGTTCCAAATTGTGGTTGCTAAGTGAGGACTACCAAACTAAATCCAATGACTTCACAAGATGGCCTGGATCACACAACATCTTAAGATAAGAAAGGGGTAGCCACAACACTCTAAACCACAAACTCTATAGTTGTACGACTCTAACCAAATTAACGTTGGCATGATTCAGATCCTGCATCCAAGTGGTGGAGACAACATGGAGACAGGAGAGGTCAAGAGGAAGTCTGGTGAACCCAAAAGTCAGAAGTGTTGGTCCCACCAGGAATCCCCAAATCTGTTGGATGGCAGTTCCCATCTTCTAAACCAAGACGGTCACACCCAACACCATCCCTGGTCAATTCCAGTTGTGATATCTGGAGGCCATGGTTAGGGGAGCATCTCTGCCCCCCTGTCCCCCCTGTGCCATCTGGACCAGTTTCGGTTCACTCCGAGTGTATCTTCCGGCCCATCTCTCGTTCTTCGAGCCCTGCCCCACTTTCCACACAGGGGAGCTCCTCCAGCTCCTGCGAGCTGCACCGGCAGGAAAGTGGACAGGCCCGGGAGTCCAGTCCAACCTGTCTGCACAGATGCCGAAGCTTTGCCCTGGCTTGTGTGGATCCAGCCTCTCCCACCCTCTCGCTCGCTCGCAAGCCTGCTATCGTTTCTTCTGCACACCAGCAAGAGTGGTGTGTCACACGCCTTGCAAAATCCTTGCCTCTGCCAGCTGCCTGTGAAAACAGATTTTTTTAAACCCCTTCTTCGAAAGTTGCAGCTTATAATTCCTGCTAAGTCTGTAACTGCACTTCTTGTTCTAATCTGTTTTCCTCTGCCTTTTTTAAAAAAGATATTGCATTCTTAAGTAATCTATTTTGGGGATGGGTCATGCTTTCACTTTCTCAGCAATTGCTGGTTTTCAGATTTGCTTTTTTGGGACTTTTTAAAAATGCCTTTGTATCGATTTGGTATAAAATAAAATCAGTGGAGTATCAGTTGTATGCAGGATCTTTTCTTCTTCTGGTCTGCCCTGAATTTGGTGCAATTCACTGGGGGAAGTGAATTGGGGGAAGTGAATTGGCATGGGGGAAGCAGAATGCAGAGCCGCACAGTGACTACACGTTGCCAAGGGAGAGAAGCAGACTGCATCTGTGTGGCTGGCAAACTTGAAGCACATGCCAAGTAACCCCCTTTTATTCATCAAGACTGCACACAGCCCCCAGCCTTAAAGCAAAAATGAGGAGTTGTGAGTGGCGCTGACCAACATTGCTTGACTGGGGGCTCAAATTTGAGCTTATGCAGTGGTGGCCAGGTGGCCAAGTATCAACACACCACAGCTCTTTTGCATCCCTGGATATTGTCCAGTGGCATTCAGTGTTTCCATTATCCTGTTTCAAAACATGAATGGTACTAAGAAAACAATGCAGGTAATCCTCGACTTATGATACAGTTGGGACCAGAATTTCCATTGCTAAGCAAGATAGTTGGTAAGTGAGTCACACTTGCTTTTGTAACCTTTTTCATTTGCCATGGATGTTAAGCAAATCACTGGCATTGTTAAGCAAATCTGTCTTCCCCCATTGACTTTGCTTGCTGGAAGTCAGCTGGGAAGTATGGTGGTTGTTTAACCCTGGGATGCTGGAACCATCATAAATACATGTCATTTGCCAAGCATCCAATTTTTGATTACATGACTGTGGGAATGCTGTGATGTTGTAAGCATGAGGACTAGTCATAAGACACTTTTTTCAGTGCTGTTGTAAGTTTGAATGGTCACTAAGTGAATGGTTGTAATTCAGGGACTACTTGGTAGTCCTGTAGGAGACGAGGTGGCAGAGCCAGGGGGAGGGGTAAAAAGAGGGATTAGCCTAGAGTCACTGCATAGCTATAAACACACTAAGGTCCAAACCCTCCTGATTGCCACTGAACCTTATCTAGCACCTACAGATGCTGACCATTAGTTAAGAAGATTCTCGTATATAGGCTTTAGCAATAAATCAGTTAATTAGAACCTTTAAGAGCAGAGCTGGCCTTTCATGCCTGACAAGGCCACATCTGACAGCCACAATTGGAACCATAACTCAGTTGTTAAGTGAAGCAGTCACTAAGTTAAATCGTGACTGTGCTTTACAGACGGAAGGATTGGCAGTAAAGTTACCTTCATCACCATCGTAATGGTAAACAATCACTACATGAGACAGTCACTAAGGAGGACTACTGGTAAATCAGTCCCATGGCACACTTCTGGGAGCTGCAGAATTCACTTCCTCTTTGGGTTTATTCCTCCTCCCCAACTAAAAGTGTTTAAGATCAAGCCATCTTGGGATGCTGAAGACATAAACTAGTTCTGAAATAGATGTACTGCCTCTGCTTATGGAGGATTCACAATCAATTCACACCCATTTTCTTAACCTGAATTCACAATTGCTACCTCCTCCACCTCACTATGAGTCTCCATAGACCCAACCCAAGAAGAAAGAAAACCAAAACCTTGAGGTCTGGCCCAAGCCTTGAGTCAAGTCCTGTCTTGTTTGGCAATGCACTGCGAGCGGACAACGAAGTACGGGTGCAAGAGCCGAGCACTGCCTCTCCTTTTTGGATAGTTCCTCACCAGGAGCCACCTCACGAACTTGGTATGTACTTCAGAGGTAAAACCACTTGCTTAGGAATCAGTGTTCAGTGCAAAAGACAACAATACCAGGGAGGGAGAAAGGCCTCTCGGGGGGCTCCTACATCAGAGGAGGACGTGGCTTCCTCTCGTCCTTCTTGGCCACCATCCTGACTCAAGTCCTTCTTTCACACCCAGCAAGTGGGCACCTGGCCAAGAGATACCTGCTTGGAAACACAAGTCTACTATTGCAAAGCCAACGACAAATACAACAGTTATGGTTGGGGAACAACTTCCTCATAGCAGGATCAAAACATACTTCCTCCTCCGCCTCTTCCCGTTTGACGAACGTAGCTGGGTGTTTTATTTAATTTTGCTCAGAATGCCTCCTTATTGTTTGGATCTTTTCTCCAAACAGCTCTGGGGGACCATCATTTCTCCTGGGAAACCATCAGTTTAAAAAGTTTCCTCTGGAAGAGTTTCTAAATCTTGGCAACTTGAAGATGGGTAGACTTCACCTCTTTTTTGAATTTTGAATTGAAGTCTACCCATCTTCACTGGCCAAGGTTGACAATCACTGCTTTGGAAGTATCCTGGTTTGGCCACTAGAGGATTCCTGGCAGAAACCCAATCTCAAAACCAGATAGGAGACATTCCTCTTGCTGTTTCCTCTTTAGACTGAATGCAAAGACACAAAGACAGGAAAGCTGCCAAGGAGAGGACCTTATACATACTCTCCTTGTGGGTGTGTGTGCGTGCATGCCTACATACAGAATTATTTCAATTTGCCTTTTCTTCTGTGAATCAAACTGCACATTGGCTTCATTAAACCTCCATTCAACTATTTTCTAGGCTGAACCAATATACTGAATTCATGTCATTACAAGGCTGGATTAGCACAATCTACTAAACCTCTCAAATCCACCCACATGCAAACAAACCAAGATAAAACAGAAACTAAAGTCAGCCTGGGTTGTGTTGCTACTAGATTAACTTTCTTGTACAACTTAGCCAGTGTATATATTCAAAGCCTTATTCTGTGGGGGTCTTTAAAAAAGGGGAGAAAATATTTCAGAGATGGATGTCATACACTGCCAATTAAATTTTGGGGGTCCAGAATTCTTATTTCTTAGATTTGTTGAGAGCAGAACCAGGCAGTTTAAATATTCCCGATCCGTGGAGTCCCTAGGTCCTTTCTGAATCTGGTTGTTTTCTTGCAGACATTTCATTACTGACTAGGCAACATCATCAGCACTACTAAGTGTGGAGTTTGCTCCCTGTTTATGTAAAGCAGCTTGCCTGGCCAGGGTTGGTGGGGTGTGGTTTTTTCCCTTGGTGGTTCCTTGATTGGGGCATTGTTTTCTGCTTGATTGTTTGTCTGTTATTAATCCCTGTTTATCTGGGTGTTCCCTGCTGGAGAGGATGTGTTCTAATCTGATGAGGTTACCTAGTTGGGTCATGAAACGTCTGCAAGAAAATCACCAAGCTCAGAGAAGACCAGGGACCCCACAGTTCAACCGTGAGCTACAGATATTCTCTTCTATTATTCCAGATTAATGAACATGGAGTATGAGATAGGCAGATCTTGGCTGATCTGCCCAGATTATACCAGGGTTGTAAACTACATGACAACTGAAAAGCATCAGAAGTCCTAGAAACCAATTCACATATTGTCTGACTGCACCAGCAGGGTGTCTCTATCTTCTAAAAGTTGGATTATGGATTATAGTTCAGCTTCCTGATTGAGCATAAGGCATGTTTGGGGCTCATCCATTGGGCACAGCTGCCTTATTTTGCAGGCCCTCATGTGTCTGGCAAGGATATGATGATAGATCCACTGAGTTTAAGTGACTGTCTGGTACATACTGCTCACAGCCACAGCACTGCTGTTGGAAAAATAACTCCTTGGAAGGGAATTGGTGAGCAGGAGGACCAGTGAGAAAACAAGGGTTTCTTGTGATTTATAGGTGGCAACATGGCAGCAAATCTTATTTTTCCGACAGCAAATCTTATTTTTTGCAGCCACATTAGCCACAGGGAAGCCTAACTAGACCTTCTAGTGGAAGGCCACTAGAAACACAGGAAGTCCTCAAGTTACAATTGTAATGGAGCCCAATTTGATGGTTGTAAAATGAGTCAGTCACAAGTGCAAAGTAAAGTGTGAATTTTATGACATTGTTTCAGTGGTTGTAAGTGGAATGCTGTGTTGTAAGTGCAAATGCCGTGGTCATAAGTACAAATGTTGTGGTTGTGAGTGCAAACCCTTGTTCACTATGGGTGTAGTTCTGCCAAAAATCAGAAGTGCTGATTTTCAGTAAAACTGTCATAAAATGCAGTCACATGACCGTGCGATGCTGCAAATGGCCATAAATACACCCATGATGTTGAGCACCTGAAGTGTGGTCCTGTGACTGTGGGACGTGGGCCTGTTAGAACTTCAGATCCAGGTCATAAGTCCCCTTTTTCAGGTAGGTCGCAACTTCAAATGGTCAGTAAGCGATTGGTTGTAAGTCAAGGACCACCTTTAGGAGTCAATATTCATGCAACCCTTTTAAACAGCTCAGCTCAAATCCTAGCAATTCCAAGCATTTTACTGTTAGCCTTGGTTAGTTCTGTGTGTGGCTTAACACGTCATTTGAACCCAGAGCTCTTGGCTAGTTGGTTATTTATGTGATTTATAAATGTCTTCCCTTCAGAGGCTCTAGGCAGGGTTAGGGTTGTTAGACGCTTTGTCTGCCTTGCTAGGTCACCCCACAAAGGGACTAAGAGCGAAACCATACAGAATCGTCCATACATGCCCCCAAACCTTCCTTTCGCTAAGAAGGCTTGCAATGGAAAGCATCTGACTCGGTCCCCAGAACCATTTTGCAGGCGGTGCATAGAAGAGCATTAATCCCAGAGACTCAGCCATCCTCTAAGGCAGCTCACAGGATCTCTTCTTGGCTTCAGCCAACCGAGCCACTCCCTGGCTTTAAATCTCAGTTTGACATGAAAAGACGCACATTTGTATATCGTTAACGCAGTCACAACACGGGAGGCCATTTGTGTTTACCTATTTATAATATTTTTATCCCCACTGCAAAAAAATCTAGGTAGCTAGCAATAAAATAAAACAACAAATAAACAATCCATAAGTAAGTCATCTGGGGAATTCTGGGAGTTTAAGTCCAGGAAGCTTAAAGTGGCCAAGGTTGAGAAATTTGGCCCACTTTCTCCAAATGAGAAAAATATGCATATTTGAATGCCCGCCTTAATGATGTCACTTCAACCTTGCAACTTGAAGACATGTGGACTTAAACTCCCAGGAAGCAAGCATAGCTGGGGAATTCTGGGATTTGGTGTCCGTGAATCCTAAAGTGACCTAGATTGAGAAACTCTGCTCCATGGCTTAATCCATAATCAAATATGGCCTTGTATAAACTCATGATCCTTTTAAACGAGCAAACCCTAGAAAAGAACCTCAGACTTTCAGTAAAACACAAGTTGGGTTTATCCATGGCTTGTTATATGTCAAACATGTCGCATATGGCTTGTTTAGTTTGTCATGTTGTATAAATTCAACCACCAGTACAATAATTTATTTAACTAATCATCATTAAAAAAGGCTCAATTCTAGTCACTCTCTGTTTCCTGATTTGATATAGAAATGTTTGCATCCAAAATTCCTTCTCTGTAAGAAGTGATTTTTGTAAGGTGTTTTTGCAACTCCAAAAATTTGCATTTTATTACAAAGCCTATGTAACTGATTTTGCACACATCTCAGTTCATAAAAGCAAGCTAAAGAAGTTTCTCTTGTACCATGCCTGGGTTTTATGATTTGTTAGTATTTACTTATAAATATTATAAAGTTATTTATGATAATACATAATGTTAGTATTATACTTTGTCTAAATAAAGTAATTAAAAGGATGGTAGTTAAATCTCACTTCTCCCTGTGAATCGTATCTCTTTGGAGAGGGATGGAGAGAGAGCATTGCTAAATCTGTATTTTAATACAAAGGGAACATTTGCACAAATCAGATGTGTTCAGTGTCAAGATCCACATTTCCCCCAATTATACGTAATCCTCTTTTACAGCTGGTCACTTAGTGACCTTTTGAAGTTATGACTTACCAGGGAAAAGGGAGTTACAACCCCGTTCCAAATTCCAACAGTTGCCCCCATTTTGGTCATGTGGCCACACTTTGGGCACACTGCAGCATGTCCGCATTTACCATTTGCTGCATCCTGAGGTCACCCGATCATTTACAATGTTAGTTACAATGAAATTACCTCCAGTTTTCGGCAAAACCGTGCCACAGCAAAGGGGTCCATTTAATTTATGTTATTTATTTATGAGATTTATTTGCCGCCCTACTCGCAATAAGCGAGTACAGCGTTTGTTTTATGGTCGCTGTGTTTGCTTAACAACCAGCACAACAACACACAAAATCAGATCAGTTACGTGACCAACCTGACATACGACCGTCATGACAATGGCTGTAATGAGCAACTGATGGAGGGACATCCAGAATACCCCTCAGGTTGCAGAGACCGAGCAAACCCGCTCTTGCTTCTTTCCCAGCCTCCAACAGAATATTGGACAAAAAAACAGACACAAAAAAGGCTGTTATTTTGGGGGGAAAGTCCAAAACTCCCCTTGGCAAGTCCAACTGGTTTGTGGATGCCAGGCCTACCTGGCCGTCTCGGGGAGGGAAGTTGCGGCCTGGCACGTGAGGCGTGTGCCTGGACACGTGTTGCGGTCGTACGCTCGGCCTACTTCTAGAACACAGCCGGGGCTGGAAGGGGCTCGGAGGTCCTCAGCCCGACCCACTGAGGCAGACTCCTCATGCCATCCCGGGCAAGCGGACAGCCGTGATGGAGCTCCGAACACTCACCTCTGAGAGTCCTCTCTGGGGCCGGCGTTCCAGGCACGGTCCTGGGAGCAGCTCTTCACCTCCAACCCCAAGCCAGGATTGGCAGGCCATAATAATTCCCTGTGAACCAGGATTCGCATGGCGCACTACACAAACTCCAACTGCCGTATCACGGTCCCCGCAATGGCCTGCGTCGCGGAACACGTGAAGACGGGTTGGGATTGCTCCTGAGGTATCTGTGGGCGTGATCAAAAAATCACAATGGCGGCACAATTTAAAAAAGGACAGAGCTTCCATCGCACTATCATGGGAGCCATTTTGATTTTTTTGACCTGAGCCATTGTGGTGGGGGAAAAAGTTGGTCTCATGAGGCTCCCCAGAGAAGGGGGCTGTCACTTTTACATTTACATCTGTGTAAACTATCCAAACCTACTTTTTTAAAATAGTAGCTCTATTAAAATGACTCTTTTTCTTTGAATAGTAATTTTGTTAAAAATAACTTTTTCTGTGGATAGTTATGTTATTACAAATTTCACTTTTTCTTTTCAAAGTAATTTTATTAAAAATTATATTTACTTTTTCCTTTCATAGAAAGTTTGTTAAAAATTAAACTCACTTTTTTCTTTTTGGAGAAATTTTAGCCTGTTACTATTGCAAGCCTGTTTTCAAGGAATGCATTTAAATGCCATTTCTCTCTTCAGCTAAATCTGAATATATATGTGTATAAAAGAATGCATTGATTTGATATCAGAGACATTCCGAGCTTTGAAAAGGCTTAACTTCTTAGAAGTGTGATTTGTGGTCTGTTATATCACAATTCTCAGGCACCAAATTCCTCAGACACAAGCACACCTTTCCCTCTTTCAGATTTTTTTAAATTATTTTTATTAATAATAACTTTATTTTCTTTAAGCCTCTGAAATTGCTGCCCTGAGCCTAAGAGTCTTAATGCACTTCTTATAATATTATTAAATATCTTTTTAATATGATTTGTTGCACAGTCAGCCAAATGTTTAGACTGGATTAGGCATTTTTATCCACTTTTATCTTTTATAAAGATAAAAATCTTTAATCGTATTATTAATATAATTATTATTCTTTTCAATAAGAACAACAGTACAAAATTAAAAGATTGGAATTTGATGCTTTGCCACCAAATGCCAGTCTTGTGATGTGATCCTAGATAGCGCACAAAACACCCCCAAACTCAGCCTCATAATCAATAGTTTGATGCCATTATTACGATTCCCCCAAGGAATCAAATACATCAAAATAAAATCTTAGTTGTAATTGGAGGAAATGCAAATGCTGCATTTGTTAGTCCACCGACTGGGAGGGGGGGAAAGGCCCCAGCGTGAAAACAAACTAATTAAATCCCACCAGTTCATCAGTCATTTAAGTTTTCAAAACAAATTAATGAAACCCAAATATTTATGTGCCTGCATCTAAGTGGGTGACAAAAGCACATTCAAACAGGCACCATAAGAAATGAAATCTGGAATTAGGTCAAGCAGTAGCAATTTGGAAGCAGCATCTGACACAGATTGTTCCAAGATGCAAATGCAAATTCTGAAATGCTCCCCAAGAATAAACATCACATGCAAATGACTGCAGGAGAAACCCTGAACATAAACACCCAGATATCGCTTTCCAATTAAGACTCCGGTTTATTAACATCAGCCCCAGGAAGAAAAAGCCAGTTTAGCTGTTTATCGCCAAGGATTTCTGGCCTTCCAGGCGCCAAGTCCTTGGCAAGCAACGCCCAGTTCAAAGGGCAACTTAAAATATTTAAAATTCTAAGTGGTTTGGAAAGAGGATTGCCAAAAAAACTGTTTCCTCTCTTTAGAACCTCTAAGAGGCACAAAAATGCCTCCAGAGATCTCCTTTGCAGTACCAAGAGGTAGACTGTCTCTGCAGATAGAGGTTCTATTTGGTAATATTTTGGCTATGTGCTACGGAAAGGTCTATCCCCCTCTGTGGATTTGTCTATAGGTAATCCTTGACTTACAACCACAAATGGGACTGGGACATCCATTGCTAAGAGATGTGGTCATTAAATGAGTTGCACTAAATTTTACAACCTTTTTTGGTTGTAAAATTCCCCCATTGGCTTTGCTGGTTGGAAGCCCCTGGGAAGGTTGTAAATGCCAATCATGTGACTTGCGACAGTTGTAAATGCAGACCGGTAATAAGTAATTTTTTCAGCACTATCTTAACTTCAAACTGTCGTTAAACAAATGGTCATAAATGAAGGATTACCTGTAATCCTTTATTTTTTAATGCATTTAAACCGATTTTTGATAGATCTTTTAGCAGGAAATTCCATCATTAATACATTGCACCAATTATTATTTTTGGACCTGGCTCAAGAAAGCCTGATGACCCATTCGTCTCTTCCAAAACTACCTTAAACTTTTCTGCCCATTTGTTCAGAGGATGCTCCTTATCTCTCTTTTGGCCAATCATTTCCTTTCGTCTCTTTTGTTGAGCTCCCATCAGCCCCAACCCTTTCTTATTCACTTGCTTCTTCTGCTCTCTTTTTTCACTATTTTTTTTAAATTATGTAAATCTCTGTTTGTAATATTTTTGCTAAATGGAAAATTCTCCCTGTAATAAATCCATTTTCAAATGCACAAGGTGGGATGTGGCTGTGTTGAATTGCAGGGTCAGCAGGCAGGGAAAAAGAGAAGGGAGAACAGTGGGCAACCACAGTGGGGCTCCTGAGCATGGGTAGAATTCCTCCTATTGAAGGAGAAAATTATCACCTAAGTAGAGCTTTTCCCCATTGAGTGCTTGCCACAATCTCTTCCTCTTTCCAAAGAAAATGAATCAGAAGTGTTAGAACTATGGCTGGCTTTGCACAACTTTTTCCACCAGGTCAGTGAAAACCTTGTTCGCATAACAGGCTAAGTCTGGGAGTTTAAATCCCAGTTAACTTCTCTGAGGTTTAGCTTGTACAACCCCAACCTGTTAGCTTAATTCAACACATTACGCAACCCCAGAAACAAGATTAATCCAGTAACTAAGTTAACCACCAACAGCCCAGCCTTTTAAGCTACTCAAGTGTCTTCATTACAGCAGCATTAATTAAAATTAAATTAATTAATTTAATTTAGCCTGCATCAAGTTAGTTGGCTAGCTATTTTGTTTTCCCTAACATTAATTTAATTAACATTTTTCCCTAACATTAATTAATTGAACAGGCTGCAAGAGCTGAATTCACACAACCAGCTAAGCCAAAACCAGTTTCAGCCATATCTGGGACCTGCAAAATATACTGATAGTAGAGAATACTGTATTTGTAGCTCAGGGTTGAACTGTGGAGTCCTTGATGTTCTCTGAGCTTGGTGGTTTTCATACAGACGATTCATTACCAAACTAGGTAACAGCATCAGTACTAGAAGGGAGTAGGGAGTGTTCTCTGTTTAGCACTTGTGATGTTACCTAGTTGGTAATGAAACATCTTCAAGCAAACCACAAGCTCCAAGAGCACCAAGGACTCCACAATGTGAAATACATCCCATCCTAAATGTGCCAAAGGGGTGGCTGCCAAGACAACTGCCCATCCCTTGAACATGCCAACCTGGCAAAGGGAGCATTTCCTTCTCTCCTTCATCTCACAACTCTCTCTTGGTACCATCCCACTCTTGAATGGCAAATTCTCTGAGATGAGATTTCTCTTGTTTTTTTGTTTATATCCTCTCCAAGTCTGAATATATGACTGTGTGGTGACGGTCGTAACTGTGAGGACCAACCAGCTGTCACTTTTTTCAGGGCTGTTGTAACTTTAAATAGTTGTGAAACGAACTAAGTCAAGGACTACCTTAGGTTGGAGACTGCATCACACCTTCCACACAGGTCCCGACAATGTCATGTTAAAAAGTCCACCAAACCCTCTAAATTTCATCCCATTTTTGGCGAGAGGGGCATTTACTCACCCAGGCGCTAAAATAAGCTTTCCAGCCAGTTCCCCTGGCCGTCCTAATGCCTGGAGGTGTTTCCACCCAGCCCAAGCAGAGCAAATCTTCACACTAAGATGTCATGTCACTCTTGAAGCTCACCCCCAACGAGGAGTGCATGAGAAAGGAAGACACCAAACCAGCAGAACCAGATTTCTCTGGGGTCATTTTCTGTAAGGCTTAATCCCACCCACCCCGCCAGCTGGGCACCGCTCCTCTGCTTCCAGCCTCTCCTTGCCAAACCTGTTCCTCATGGGGAGATGTGACAGGCATGCAAGGGGCATGCCAAGAGTGCAGAAAGAGACTCGGGTGGGGTGGCCAAGGCTCACAACGGCACTTTGGAGAAGGACTGGCAGAGCCATTCACAGAGTAAGCAAACCTGATTGTCCTTCTTGCTGCAAAAAAAAAAGAAGGAGGAATCTGGCAGACAAAATCATCCTCTTTTCTGGATCCCTGGGAACCTTTACACTGAATGCAATTAATGTGAAAGAGCAGTCTCAAAGTACAGATAGTCCTCAACTTACAACCACAATTGGGACCAGAATTTCCATTTCTAAGAAAGGAGGTTGTTAAATGAGTCATGACTGATTTTACAACCTTTATTGCCGTGGTGGATCAACAAACTGCAGTTGATAAGTGAATCACATGGTTGTTAAGTGAATCCTACTTCCCCCACTGCCTTTATTTGTCAGCTGGGAAGCTCACAAATGACACTAAATATATGCTGATTGCTAAGCATCCAAATTTTGATGACGAGACTATGGGGATGTTGCAATGGTCGTAAATGTGAGGACCAGTTGTAATTCACTTTTTTCAATGCCATTGTAACTTTGAACGGTTGCTAAATGAATGGTTGCAAGTTGAGGACTGTCCGAGCAAACATTTAGCTATCCTTGGTAAGTTGCACTTCAACCAATTTTGCAATGAAAGTTTACATTAGGAAAACTTCTGCACAACTTTTGCAGAACTTATGGCAATGTTTCTCAGTTTCTCAGTCTTGGCCACTTAAAGACATGTGGGCTTCAACTCCCAGAATTCCCCAGCCAGCAGAGAATTCTGGGAGTTGAAGCCTACACATCTTCAAGTGGCCAAAGTTGAGAAACACTGATGTACGGAAATAATGTAGACCATTAGGGGAAAACTAAAATAGCTTTCTTCTGGAGAAATGCTTGTAAAAGTACGTTCATGTTTTACTATGTTTTTGAGAAGAATAAATGTCAAACCGCGATGGAATCAGACTCCCAATGGTTTGTTTACAAGTGGAGAAGTAAGTACCCTAAATTGGCAGAATTTCTGAGTCAACCCTAAACTGACCAAAATGAAAAACTTGCAAGTAAATGAAAGGGGAACCGAAGCCGGCTAGCTGGTCCTGCCTTATCAGGCACATGCGCAGAGCACGAAATCTCGAGATATTCAAATAAACTGCAAGGGTTGGGAAGGTGGGGATAAAGTTTGCTCATTTCTTTGGAAAATACCGTTTTGACATCTGGGCAAATGTCTTAATCTTAGTTCTGCCCCTGGCATTGCTGTCCACCAGGAAGGATTCCCAGATCATGTCCTGGCCCCCACGACGACACAGCAGTCTAATCTCGGAGTCCCGAGATCTTAACCGGCATTCACGCCTGGGGGAGAGTTTGCAGGGCTCCGAGGCTCCCAGTCGGGGCAGAGTTTCTCTTATAGAAGCCCCTGCAGTTTCTTGGCCAGGTTTTTGGAAGGGGTTGGCCATGGCCCCCTTCCGAGGGCTGAGGAAGAGCGACAGCCCAACATCATCCAGATATGGATGCCCAAGACAGGCTGAGACCTACCACCTCCTGGTTTCTAACCTGGTGCCCTCACCACTAATGACTGATCGATTACATTTATATGCCCCCAAACTCAAATATGACTCTTGGCGGCTTACAAGAAAAAACATTAAAACAACAATATATAATAAAAACAATTAAAACCATTCACAATTAAATAAAAACTAGCTGGACCGAGAGGGGAGGAGCGAGAATATATATGTGGGGGGAAGGAGGTTGGTACTAAACCGCCAGCCACCTCCGAGATGGCGTACCCCCATCGGGGCATGCAAGGGGGCATGATGTTCCACAGGGCAGGAGCC
>JANHZU010004376.1:26064-39400 GCA_032468055.1 Acrochordus granulatus
CCTCAGGCTCCTGTAGCACCCCATCCACAAAACCACCTGAATGCCATCTCCCACCCTGAAACCCCCAGAATAGGAATCTCCTTCCCCCCTAAAACCTCCCTTTTCTCCAGCCATTGGCTCTGTCCTTCCCCCCCAATCACACTGACAAACACACAACCCGAACAACCTTGAGAAGGGTCGCTGGTAGGAGCCCCCAGTACTTTAGCAAAGCTCTCAGCACTTCAGGAGCTCCTACCCTGCACCCTCCACACAAGCATACAATCGCACAAAGCCCTCCCACCACACCAAACTCTCTCACCATTCACAAGAAGGACAACTACCAAACCCCTTACCCAGCTCTCACCATGGGTAAGGCCACATATTAATACACAGCTGGCCCTGGCTCTCACCCTAGAGCTAGCACCCAATCAAACAAGGCCCTCAGTTCCTCCAAAGTGGCCGGTCAATTGTCTCTGTCCTAAACAATGGCTACAATGTCCCAGAAAGGTTCAAGCAATGGGCCCCTGTCCAGCAGCCGACCTTTTGGTCCAAACTGGCAGAGTTCCAGTCTGTGACCAGGGCCACGGCTGCCCCACAGCTCGGTCTTGCCGTTGTAGCTGCCACCATCACTAGCATCAACTCCTAATAGCCCCGGCCTCCAAACAGCTGATCTTCCCCTCCAACGACGGCATCGCAGCCACCACCGCTGTCCTAGCATTGCGCCGGCAACTGAAAGCCTCAGTCACTATCTCAGTCACAGCAGCCTCACTAGCATCACGCTGCTGCGCCTGGAAACTCCGGAGGCTCAGCTGACGATGGATACGACAGAGGCCTCAGCAGCTGCCGCCATCCCTCAGCCACGCGATGCTCCGGGAGGCTCTTCCGCCGCTCCGCCACTGCTCCGCTTCCCTTACAGATCAGCTGAGTGCTGGTCTTGGGAGCCTGCAGCGTCGCAGCGCCACAGCACCACACGAGGCCGTCAGCGGGCCTCCGCTGTCCCCTGTCAGGCGGCTAAGAAGGGGAAAAGGAGGAAAAAGGGGAAAAAACAGGCCCCACGGTCTACCAGGGGATCAGCCAGAGGTCTGTGCTCCGCGTCCGCTCCTGTCGGCCATCTTAAAAAAAAAATTGCCTCAGAATCCCAAATACCACCATCCAATGGTGGGTATAATCATTTTAAGGCATACCAGCAATATTGGTTTGATAATACAACTTATTCATCTGACATCTTTTTGAAAAAATGCAGAAGAATCTTAAATTATTCACATTCAACCTTCTTTCAGTTGTAACAGCCCCTCTTCCCCCCACACAATACCTAAACAACTCCAAGAAATAGCTTAGATTGAGAAATAATGACAGATTCAAAGACACCCTATTTTAATCATTGTTCAACAGTTTTGGTGGTTCTGCTCCATTCTGACTCGGGGTGTTTTAATTTTGTTAACAACTGAGAATCCTTGAAGACAACCACTGCGTACGAATTTAATTTAAAAAATAAATCAATCGAATAACTCTTGAACGTGCGTTATTTCCAAAGATAACAAATGAAACCGCTTTCTTTGACTACTTATGCTTTAGACTTAAGGAAATAAATTCAGATGTAATCTCTGAGGAGCTCAGTACATTGCAAGTTCCACTGGGATAGATGGAAAATGGGAGCCAGTGACACTCAGCATTGAGAAAAAATGACATATTATTAACACAATGAGGGAAGAAAGCCTTTGGCTACAGCTCTGCCTGTCATTCTGACTTGAAATAACACAACGAACACTGAGCACTTCCCTTATCAAGATGCTGAGTGACATCTTCTGAACACGGTTTCCAGACTCAAAATCTGCAACTGTCGTCGGCTACAATAGGGCAATTATGCTCCCATCCGCTAGCATCCCACCTAGCGTTCTTCCATATTGTTTGCTACAGCAGCCAACAGTGACAACGTCAAGCTGTGATCAGGAAAGACAAAAAGGTAAACCTCAGGCACTTTCCTGATCCTTTTTAAAATAACATGCAATTAATAGGTGGCAAATATCAGGGCTCTGGCAGAAGGGAATTGCCAGGGTTGAAGTGTGAAGTCCTTGGTGCTCTCTGAGCTTGATTGTTAGCTTGCAGACATTTCACTGCCACACTGGGAAATGTCATCCTGCTAGTGAGCGTGGGGCTTGTTCCCTGTTTTTTTATACAACAGGATGCCCCGCTAGTGTTGGTGGGGTTGTGGTTTTCTCCTTGTAGTTCCTTGATTAGGATATTTCTTCATGATAGTAGTAGGTGGTAGATGGTAGGTAATTCCTTGATTAGGATATTTCTTCTTGATAATTCCTTGATTGAGATATTCCTCCTTGGTAGTTTCTAATCAAGGAACTGCCAAGGAGAAAACTACAGCCTCACCAACACCAGCAGGGCAAACTGTTGTGTAAGAAAAACCCCACACTCACTAGCACTGATGATATTACCTAGCTGAGTAATGAAATGTCTTCAAGCAAGAAACCAAGCTCAGACAGCACCAAGGACTCCACATATACCAGGGTCTCCTAAATTCTATAAATTTAGCTCAAGTGCTGCCTAACTACTTGCTCACCTATCTCACTGGCTGATAATTCAGTTCTCTGTCCACTGAACAGCAGTGAGGTTTAGCTGTGGGTCATATTCTTGCTGTTGTGGTTCTTTCAAGGAACACCTAAATAAATATCTGAACTAAAACACATATCTCCACCAAGACCCTTTATTGTTAATTTTGTCCTCCCAGTCACTACTTAAAGCTGACTTTCAAAGGTCTGTGAATATTTGCAGGTCGGATTCTTCAAACATTCGCTGTGCAAAACTGTGACAGCTGGTAGAAGGCCTACATGCTCCCCTCTTGTTTGGTTTTCTGATAGAAGCTGTCAAGTGCTGCTTGACTGTAACTGAATTTGTCTGTCTCACAGTGAGGTTATATCTCTTTGTACAATAAAACAAAAACAATAAAAAAGAAAAAGATACACATTCCTGGGCTTGATTATAAGGCAGCTATGAATGTGAACCATGGGATATTTCCAACTGCTACCAGACCATACAAAATAAAGTACTGTATGGAGCTCATATTATGATTATTTTACTGGCTTCATAAACCTCCAAAAGGTCAGGTGCACATGGAAAACCTTATTCCTATGGTTAGAAACTAGATGCATATTTTTAAATTTACATGGAAAAAGGATGAATTGATTCTTACTGAGAGAGTGCTTGGTCTCATTTACACAATGCAACCATCCTATCATGGCTGCAATTACTTTTATAAGAGGCAATTAAGATAAATCATAAGTCCAGTGTGATCCTAAACTCACTAAGTCTTGGCTAATCTTTGCACAGTGGGGTCTGCTTGTATTCATGGGATATGATTCCCACCAAGGGTCTCCAAACCTTCCTTCCACAGCCCTGCTGCACCCTACCATCACTCCCACCCATTAGCTTATTTCCACCAGCCACTTGAGTCCCTAGAAAGCCCTTCTACCTTCAATTTATCTGGAAGGAACCAAGTGGTAACTGACCTTCCATATCCTGACCAGGCAGTGAAGCATATGCTAAAAGCTAAATCCCTTTCCGAGAAGGAGAAAAGTTGGCTTTCTAAAAGTTTTAAATCTTTATTAAAATTTCAGAGACATGGAAAAAAGTTGAAGAGAAAATGTAAGAGGAAGAAGGGTCAGACAATTGCTTTCTGAAGAGCCTGATCTCAGACAGCGGTGCCTTCCAGCCTAGGATCTCACACAAATATATATCACCTCAACAGAAGAAATTTACCACCCTGGATCTCAGTCATAAATAAATTAAAAGAAAAACATTCTGAGACACAATTAGCTTGACTGACCCTAGCTTGATGCCCAAATTACTAGCTCCATCCCTGTTGCTTCCAACTGAGACTTTGCTATTACTTGGCCTCCCTTGCCAGAAGCAAAGTCAAGATAGTTGCCTTCTCCACTTCGTATAAGCCCATCTGAGAGGGAACTCTATTCTGCTCAACATTTGACTTCTTACAGTTTGATTTTGCAAAGTATTTTTTTTCTACTGTAGTCTGAAAGGACAGGTTAACTATTTTTTTTAACCCTCGAAGTATGTGGGTTTCTTGAAGTGGAATTTCCCCACATTCACATTCATCTTGAATATCCTGCTCATCCTAGTTCATGTTCCAAATCAACACTAATCAGGTGAACACATCCGAGCCTCAGAAATAAACTGAGGCTACGAGTAATCATGAATGTACCTGACAGGCCAGCAGTTCCTCACTGCCAACCTATGCACCTCTGTAACAGCTGGTGCTGGTGTATTAATTTTATTGTATAAACTGCCTAGGAATTTCACCTTTGCTATCTGCGAGAGATCTCAGTAAAATAATTCCTGGTTTGTTCCTCCAACTGGTGGGAGATAAAAGCATTAAAAATATTGAAACGTTTTTAAAATAGTAGTAATAGGGAAGACATTCAGAGAATGGTTGAACTCCAACTCACTCTCCCACAAATATGGGCTAAGGGATTATTTTTCTGAAATTTTTTTTCTCCACAGTCCTTGTCCAAACCTAGCCTATTTCTGAAAATTTTTTGCCAGCATCCTCCATGACACCACAATTGCTTCTGCTCTATTTTCAGAAAGGTAACCAGATGATGGGCAGAGAAACAGAAACATTCATCCATTCAAAAATATCTCCAAGTATCTGAGTGATATACTCGGAGTCCAGGATCCAGTATGCAGGAAAATAATAACAGGGCTTACCAACCTGTTATGGACTTTTTGCTGAAATTGGAAAAAATATGAATTCATGATTTATGGATTTACCAGTTAAAAGGATTGAATATGGGAAGAAAAGAACCATGTTGTAGCTTTAAAGAAGAAGGAGAGATAATGAATTTGTTTCATTAACTACTGTAAGGAAGTTCAGAAGTCTTTTCCTTTTCTTTCTACCAACACTGTCTTTTTTACTTATTCTTTTATCTCTCATTTTTTTAAATTTCAATCTATATAATTTCATGTTGATTTGACATGACTTATATAAAGTCTTTAGTCTATCTCTTTATCGATCTATCCATCCATCTACCTATCTATCTATCTGTCAATCTCTGTCTTTCTGTCCCTCTATCTATCTCTGTCTTGGCAGGCAGGATATAATTGTGGGATACAAGGTTGATAAGATTCAAGAAAAGAAAGAACTCAAATTTGATGGTTTCAAGGCACAGATTTTACTTTGTTTTATAGCGCAAATAGTCTGAAGAAAAGTTTACACAGATTGTCCAATCAAGTACATAACCTTTAAATGAATGGAAGTGTATTCTCTATTATATATAAAATGGACATTGTCTCCACTGTGAAAACCTTTTTATTACCCTTTGTAAATCACAATATTTGGTACTTTCAAATTTGTTCTCAATATAATCACAACAAGGAAATGTTTAATACTTATTTAAATAAAATCTATTGTATATCGAAACAATAAAAAGATACCTTGCATCAGATGTAAATATGCTTATTTAAATCAGAGACTGGTAATGATGGCTCATCGTAAATGAAAAAATCAGTTTGTTCAATTATTACATTCCAAGGAAAGTACTTTTCACATTTATTTTTGTAAAATAAAATAACACATGAATCTAGCAACTAGGACTATCTCAGTGAAATTATATCAGGGATTCTTAATCTTGTATAATTTTTTAAATTATGTATTCAGTAGAGATAAACACTAAAAACAATGTGAAAATAACAGCAGATATGTAGTTAGAGAAGTAAATATTCAAGAATGTCACATGCTGTGAGATAAAAAGTTGGAAAGCAACTTAGTTTATAATACTTGATTCAGGTTCAAAGTGATCACCAAATGGAAAATAAACCAAGCGGTTTATTTTAAATAATACAATATTACCTGCTTCCATTATTAAACTGCTTTACAAAAAGTAGAAATTTATTTTATTTTCGGTTCTGCATTCTGTAGAAACATGCTTAATTTAAGACCTGTTCCAAAAAGGGCATTTGGTAGCATTACCGACTCCTGATTCATACGACACAATCATTCGGGTAATTTTTTCAAAGCGTCTGTGTTGGAACAGCGTTTGTGTCTTAGAAAACCGAAGAGGGAGAAAAAGGGGCAAGAAGGAAAAATAAAAATTCTGTACGTTAATTAGGTACAGTATAAACCTAATAAATTGGTTGTGACTTTTCTACTGATCAAAAGGTAGTAGAAGTGTTTAGAAGAACTAAAATTGCCGAGCATTCAGCCACCCCAGATAATAGAGCAACAAAGTATGATCGTGGTCCTGCTCACTGGGTCAAGAAGAACCCTCACCTGACACACTAGGAACTAACTTCGTGGTTTATTATTCTGTCAGCCGTAGAAGCTGTGATTTTCAAGCTGCAAAGACTTTTGCCTTATTCTCTGAACATGTAAGAGAGAGAGAGAGAGAGATTGCGATGCAGCCAGAATATCACGGTCGCGCTGCCAAAGACAGTGTCAAAAGCCGAAAGCAATTCTTGTACTGCCAACCTGCAGAATTCCAATTACAGGATCAGATTTAAATACAGCTGAGTCTATCGCCAAGAATGCGTCTTCCACCTTGCGGACGTCAGTGATGACTTTAGGATAGCGTAATACGCGCTGCGATAACCGCTTCCCCTCTGCCTTGTGCTGTATGCAAAGAAACTGATCTGTTCACATTTTGATCTCTCCAGGAGCCATTCTTGTCTGCGTGGAGAAAGGGGAAGACTTGCAACTCCTCTAACAAGATGTAAAAGCAAAACGGTTGCTTTTCACAAGGTCTGGCCTGGATTTTATTTCTGAAACTTCAAGGCTCCAGTGAGTGATATCCCCAGTCAGATAGTGATAAGAGCTGGCTGCGCCACGACAGCATTTTCATGACCTAGAAATTACCTTGGGTTTTAAAAGCTGGGAATTGCCTCCTTGGAAAGAGATTCAGAAGGGGATGTCTGCCTACAAGAGACATCCTGGCATATTTTTTTTATCAACTCTTTAGGCTTCTGGTGCGTCGTGGTATCATATGTGAACAATCAAATCAGTTCTGATTTGAACGCTGTCACTTGGATTAGGGCTTATCTATCGCATGGTAGCACGGAGTTAGCGGGCCAGGGAGATGAATAGAAGTTCTGATTGCTGAACTGACAGCCCCGAAGATGAGTAGTGTTATTTTATCACATCCGTCTTTGCAGCATGTGCCACTAGGTTTCAGCTGTCATCTTTTTGAAAATTATCCAGCTTCAGAGTTAAGCCACAGTGCTTGGATCCACGGCTCACAGCCCAAGAGTTTCTCTAATACAATCAGAACATTTTCTTTTTTTTAAAAAATGTGGTTATCTGCAAATTAATTGAATTCCAGGAAAGCGATCATCTTTTGTCAGTACATAATGCAAGCTATTAACCCGATGTGCTAAAATGGTGACTTCATTTCTTTAACTCACCCTCTTTCATCTGTTTGGCAAGCTTGACATTGGTGTTTTTACAGAACCATGGAGAACATTTGAGGATGTTTTAAATTTGCCTAAATCACAGAATAATCCTGGACACAAGGAAGTAGTTATTTATAGGCTGAATGGGAGGGAGGATAAGGGGGGAGTGAATCCCTTATTAAAGCTGGTTATAAAATAACAGGGCTTGCTGCAAAGTCCATGTGTGTTCTTTTCATAAGAGCTTTTACTCTCACCTTGGCTCTGTTTTAATTTTCCATATAATAGACATCTGTCCTGATCCAGGATGCAATATGGATTTCTAGGAGCCACTTGGTATCTCACGGCATTGTGAAGTCAGACTAAAAGGTCTTATTCCTTGTGGCACATTGCTAGAAGAGGAAACACCTAGTCACTTGTCTCCTCTGCCTGAGCACCACCATTGGTACCTATTTTGTCTGGCGCTCTTGAGAACTATAGTTCAAAGATGTATGTAAGAATACAGGCTGCCTATCCCTGATTCTGAAACTCAGAATTAAAAATGGATAAGCTACTGTTTGATATTTATGCACCTCTCTGTCTGCATGGAATAGGTGATAGTGGCTGTCTGGTTTGCAGTGATTTCAGAAAAACAGGCAGGATTGGATCTGGCTCATACTGAGTAAGGGACTCCAGGACTATAGACTAGACTGGGAAGCTGGAAAAACATCCAGACAGAAGGCATGGCAAACCACTTCTGTATTCCCAAGAAGATTATAGAAATGTGTCCATGTATTCACTCAAGCTCCATTATCTTTATTTGCCACCCACCCAAACAAGTAGAGTATGTTATCTATGTAACAGTATATCATACTATGGCTGTGGGAGTTGGACTATAAGGAAGGCTGAGCATCGAAGAATTGATGTCTTCAAACTGTGGTGCTGAAGAAGACTCTTGAGAGTCCCTTGGACTTCAAGGAGATCAAACCAGTCAGTCCTAAAGGAGATTAACCCTGATTGTTCATTGGAAAGACGGATACTGAAGCTGAAACTCAAATACTTTGGCCACCTAATGCAAAGAGAGGGCTCATTAGAAAAGATCATGATGCTGGGAAAGATTGAAGGCAAAAGGAGAAGGGGGCAGCAGAGGATGAGATGGCTGGATAGCATCATCAACATAAAGAGCATGGATTTGGGAGACAGTGAAGGCAGGAAGACCTGACATGCTGTAGTCCATTAATTAATTTATGAAAACTTACTTTAGATCTTTGCAACAGTATATCTGAAGTATAGCATTTGTAGACTATATTTTCTGTTGCTCAAAATCTTCATTGAGGCTGCACTTGAAAAACAGTTGAAATTTATATTGCTCCGATGTCCAAGGAACTGAATGGTTTTCAGATTTTTTTCTTCAAATTCAGTTTGCTTCTGTAATAATAATGGAAATCTTTTTTTACCTTCAAGAGTTACCCTCTGTTGGGCATTTCACATACATTGCTGATTGTGGATGTAGCCAAGATGTCCTTCTCCTCTTCATGCATACAGTAAATACATTCATTTTCTTCATTTGCTATTGATTATAGCATGAATGTGACCCAGTAACAGTTTTTTTCTGACATGTCATACAGGTAGTGCTCATTTGACGACTGATCACATAGCAACCGTTCAAAGTTATGACAGCCCCCAAAAGATACAGCCTACAATTTTGAAATCATGTGATTGCATTTTGAGTGCCTGACATACAGCTCACATTTGCAGCCATTTGCAGTGTCCCACCGTCACATGACCATGCTTTTCAGCATTTTTTGCATTTCCAGCATTTTTTTCCTGTTTACAGCAAAAAAAAACTCCCATTGGATAAAATAAATTGGCTTAATGACCACCATGTTCATCTAATGATTGCCACATTCAACTAACAGCCCCTGTATTCACTTAACAACCACCACTTTCACTGAACAACTGATGCAAAAAAGATTGTATGTGCCCATGTGGGCACAGCCACATGGTGACTTGCTTAACCACCGCAACATCTTATGACTGTAATTCCAGGCTCAATCATGGTTGTAAGTCAAGGACTATCTGTAATAATATTGCCTTTGTTTCATCACCAACCCACACCTGAGTCAGCTTTAAAAAATGGTTTAGAAATTCCAATTTTACAATAACATTTTTCTTTTTTCTCCTGAAGTTTTTACTGTTGATACAGCATGGTATGCTTCACTGATTACTTGGCCTTGACGTGGTTAAGAATTAGGATTGGCCCAGCAACTCCTATATTAGCAGTTATGGGTAGAGTAGGCATATTTGTTTTGCTGAGGCTCTGGAGTCCTGGCCTCGATATCTAGTCTGGATTGGACTGCAGGAAAGACAAGACTCCTGGCTTCTGCATTATACAACCTCCATCGCATCATTCCTGTCTAGCATTTTCCATAGCATTTCTCAGAGCTTATGTAAACTCCTTTTAAAAGAATGCCAGATCTTTTAAGGCAGGTCTTATTTGTTTTTTGTTTCCATCGCGGGTCCTGTTTCTCCAACATGGGTTTAGCGCTGCCTTGAAAGAAATTGCTTGCAATCTTGTGCTTCGGACTGCTGCCATCTGCAGAAATTCTGTCACTGCTGGGCGAATTGCAGATTTACCTGTAGCTGCTGCTGACCAGTGCTTTCATGTGGCTGTATTGTTTGTGTTTTTTGTTGATTTAATTATATCTGAAGGCTTGCACATGAGTGCTACCGCTGTCACCCTGACCAACTGATGCTCATAGGACCAGCACTAGGCAGTTGCAATTGCCACGGCTGTTTCTGCAAAGCATCATGGTTACTTCAGTCATCCTTTCAACTTAGCATTAAACCCATGTTCAGAAATAGCCTGGCTGACAGATCCCAGTGCAGAAAAGGGGTTATATAAAGCAGGAATACCGGAAGCGCTTCCTCCTACTGACTCTGTGCTGCCCCAGCATTTACCTCTTACAAAAAGCCAGGCAACCAGACAGGAGGATAAACATCTGTCTAACTCACCTCCACCCCACCCCATGTCCAGGACAGTGACTGGTGGTTACTTTTGCTCTCACCAGGTGATACTTAGGGCTAGGAGAACTAAGGCAAGATAATTTACTACAGGTCCTTGACGCATGGCTAGTCGCTTAATGACCATTTGAAGTGATGAATGACTCAAAAAATGGACTGACAACCCAGATTTGACGTTCCAATGGTCAGGCTCCTCTGCGGTCACATAATTAAACTTTGGGCACTCAGCAGCATGGCCACATTTACAGCACTTTGCAACATCCACACAATCATGTGATTGCATTTTCCAACGGTTTTGCCCAAACCTTGCACTTACTTCCTGTTTTCAGTAAAACCGTGCCCATAGCCAACCGTTGGTTCTCTTAATGACTGTGGTGATTTGCTTAATGACTACCCACAAAAAGATTGTAAAATTACCACTGTTAACACATACAACCAGAACGGGCAGGCTCCATTATGCCTGTATGTCCAGGAGTACCTGTAATCCTATTCCTTAAATTCACAATAAATAAATAAGGGAAGCACCACTTGCTGGCCCAGTACTAATTTATAATAGTGTATTTCCTTCTGGTTCAGGAACCTGTGAAAAGCACTCTTATCCAGCTATCTGATTGACATAATCCATTCCATCAAACTATTTTTTTTTCATATTTTTTTCATATACAGTATTTTTCATACACACCTGGAGCCTCTTTCAAAGGTATAAATACAGTCAAGTACTCATTTTCAGAGTTTCTCTCTATATAGGTGCAGAGTGTACAACAGCCTCCCTGCTAAAACTGAGTAGCTTTTTGAGGACTTTTGCCTTTCCTAAGTCAGGGTTTTTCTTATTTTTTCATGCTGCAGAATCTGATCATTTTTTTAAAAAATCCTAAATCTACCTGATCAAGAGGCAAAAAATAAACCATCATGAGTACAAATGGCTGGGATTTGTGTATGTGTGAGTGTATATATGTGTGTATTGGGTAGGCACTTCTGCCCTTTCCATTATACTTAAGTTTCTTAACCTTCGCAACTTTAAGCTGTGTGGACTTCAAATTCCAGAATTTCCAGCATGCCGACTAAAGAATTCTAGGAGTTGGAGTCTGCACAGCTTGAAGCTGCTAAGGGTGAGAAACACCGCACTATACCTTGTAAAAACTGCTATGGAATACCCTGATTAAGGTGATGTGCATTATGGGCTTCCCACAGTCTGTCACAAAACCCCATCGTGTTTGACTTTGTCCTCAATTAATTCTCCAGTTTCATTTTTCACCCACCCCATCTGATTTTCATGAAAGCAGCATCATGTTGCAAGCTCCAACCCTTTTAAAATATATGCCCCATCATAGTGCATGTACAAAAAGGCTGTGGCTTGTGTCAAAATAGCATGACACTATTTTCTCAGACTGACCTGTTTAACCTGACTTTCACATGCTACTGGACTCTGTTCTCTGTGGTTACTCTGTAAAGATATTTTGTAAAGAATATTTAAGGGGAACTATTGACATCCTAGTTGCATTACTCTGTAGATTTTCTTTGAATAATGTTCTTGAAAACAAAACCTTTACTGCAGTGTTTTTCAAACTCGGGAACATTAAAATGTGTGGACGTCAATTCCACACATTCATGCTGGCTGAGGAATTCTGGGAGTTGATGTCCACACATCTTAACGTTACCAACTTGGAGAAAACGCTGCTTTATAGATATGCAGTCTTTATTTTACTACTCTCCAGGAAAGAAGCATGAATCCCAGTCCTAACTCTGAGATAATACAGGCTTCTGCCAGTTGCTCATTTCTGTCTTAAGTAGCCTGGACCTGAAGGATTTTCTTATTCTATGAACCTCCTTAAGTGTTGAGGTCTTCAATGGAGGTCATGTTCTGAGTCAGGATGAAACCAAGAACAGATTTGTCTCTGTGCCTACTACTTTAAGGAACAAATTCCAGTGGCTTTTCTTAGCTGTGTTTGGAGATGGAATGCAAATCCTTCAGGATTTTTTACATTATTTATTTGACATTGTTGTCCTTTTGTCAATTTAAGTTTACTGTCTCCATATATTTGTTGGAGGCGCAGTAAAGAACAAGCAACTATAAACCTGGCCGTGGCTCATTATCTAAATTTTGGAGCAACCTTGAAGCCATTCAGATCTTTCATGCAAATGTCACTGATTATACAAAAGTAATGTATAAAGTAGATAATAATTGGCTGGCTGTGGCTTCTGGGGGTCAGCGGGGCATGTATTTTATCTCAATTTAGTATAATGCATTAAATATATGTTTGCGGTCGTATGCTAAAGGATGCAGCAAATCATACATGAATATGAATTACGTACTTGGATTTTTGTGTGTCTGTTTAAAAAACAACAATATTAGTGTGTCCTGAAATTAAGATCAACTCAGTTTAGGGCTTTGGGAAGATTTTTTTTCTCTCCACTCCTTTTGCCAGTCAACCATAGAGCTTCATATCAAATTTGCACAGTCTACCGAAAAATCTAGCCATGCCGTTACTTCCACCTCACAAGATATAAATGCCCAGAGGCTAATGACTCCATCTGTCTTGATTTCTTCTTTTCTAGATGGCAATTAAATTTCCCTCATAGGAAAAGAGGTTATTTCAGTCTCCCCTCCCCATCCCATTATTTGAAATAGATCTCACAGATGCATCTGTGACAGTGGATCAAATGTCATGATATTTCCCACTTAAAAAGGGCAAAGCAGCACAGGATCTCAGAACGGCACTGAAATGCAAGCAAATCTCTTTTTGGGGGGGGAATTACAAAAGCAATTAATCTTTTTCTGCCAACTTGTTTGACATGTTCCATTTTTAAAATTGGAAGTCATAGATAATACACTTCTGAAAAAAGAGAATTATATGGGGAAAATATTATATAGGAATGTGTTAGTTTTCTTTGGTCTTTTCTATATGGCTAAGTTAAAAGGTGGAGCCCTTGGTGCTATCTGAGCTTG